>JAOVVA010000041.1:1954122-1964418 GCA_028565275.1 Leiocassis micropogon
TGGATATACCTTTTAGCATTGATGGTGCCTTTCCAGATGTGTAAGCTGCCCATGCCACACGCACTCATGCAACCCCAGACCATCAGAGATGCAGGCTTCTCAACTGAGCGTTGATAACAACATGTGTTGTCCTTGTCCTCTTTAGTCCGGATGACATGGCGTCCCAGGTTCCCAAAAAGAACTTCAAATTTTTATTCGTCTGACCACAGAAAAGTTTTCCACCTTGCCACAGTCCAATTTAAATGAGCCTTGGCCCAGAGAAAACACCTGCGCTTCTGGATCATGTTTAGATATGGCTTCTTTTTTGACCTTGAGTTTTAACTGGCAACGGCGAATGGCACAATGGATTGTTTTCTGGAAGTATTCCTGAGCCCATTTTTTGCGATTTTGCGATTTCCATTACAGAAGCATTCCCGTATGTGATGCAGTGCCGTCTAAGGGCCCGAAGATCACAGGCACTTAGTATGGTCTTCCAGCCTTGACCCTTAGGCACAGAGATTGTTCCAGATTCTCTAAATCTTTGGATGGTATTATGCACTGTAGATGATGATAACTTAAAATTCTTTGCATTTTCTTTCTTTGAGAAACTCCTTTCTGATGTTGCGCCAATATTTTTCTCCGCAGCATTGGGGGAATTAGTGATCCTCTGCCCATCTTGACTTCTGAGAGACACTGCCACTCTGAGAGGCTCTTTTTATACCCAATTATGTTGCTTTTTGACCTAATACCTTGCAAATTGTCCTCCAGCTGATTCTTATACGTACATTTAACTTTTCCGACCTCTTATTGCTACTGGTCCCAACTTTTTTGGAATGTGTATCTCTCATGAAATCCAAAATAAGCCAATATTTGGCATGATATTTCAAAATGTCTCACTAAACATTTGATATGTTATCTGTATTCTATTCTGTATAAAATATTGAAATTTGAAACTTCCACGTCATTGCATTCTGTTTTTATTCACAATTTGAACAGTGTCCCAACTTTTTTGGAATCAGGTTCGTATTTCTGTCATACCCCTCCTTTTGTTTTAAGTCTATTTGGTCATATTCAGCAGTCATGACTCCTGTCTATGCTATATTATTTATAAACATATAAACTCGTACTGAGAGCACACAGGGTTCCAACAAGGTCCTGAACTTTGGCTATATATACTGTATATATAGGCTTAAAATAGGCCTTAAAGTAAAAGGAGAGATATGACAGAAATACTATATAGACACTGTATATATGGTGATAAAAATGTATTTATGGTTATAAAATTACACTTTAACCTTTATAGGTGACTTTAGCAATTTGCTTGTCGTAGTTCCTGCAAACTCTGCGTTCAGCGGCTTTTAGGTTAAATGTGAATAAATTCTGGGCCAGAGAGGGGACAATATGGCTGAACAGCGAGGTCACAGCATGAGAGGAAGCATATGGAAGGACAGGTGTAGGCCTTGAGGTTTCGCCAATGCCTGTACCGTACACTTCCTCTCTCAGCCTGTGCATGCACAAACACATACACACACACACACACACACACACACACACACACACACACACACAAACACACACATACATCCACACTAAAATTAAGACTTTTTTTTACTTCAGTTTTCACCCAAATTTTCTCAAAGGTCAATGCCAGTTATGTGTTTGTGCACTCTACCAAATGTGAACATTTTCTACACCACTTAACAGTTCTGTTTCTCTCAATGCACTTTTTCTTTTGATATAGCAAACCGTCGTGCCTTGTCACTCAGCCAACTGGAACCTGTACTAACTGGTGAGAGATGTACCACCAGGTGTTGGGTTTGATATTTTCAACTCAACCACACATTTAATGTACACCACTAATTCAAGAATTATAATACACAAGGTGAATGGTAAATGCAATCCACTAGTCATATTTTTCCATAATTACAACTATTTGCAACAGCTACTATTTTTATTTGTCAGGCTGCACAGAACACATAAACCTGCATATGATGCTAATTACATTTTCAGCTTCAGTGCTCTTTAGGCTACCTTATTAATGATGAAAGTAATTAAGTCAGTCCAACAGATGTGCAAAATAAAAAAGAAAATGTAGTTTTACTTTACTTTAAAACCAATGCATGGGACACAGAATGTTTAACGAGAGGTGTGGATCAGAACTTCAATAATAGGGGACACATGGGAAAAGTGAATAAAGTAACTCAGTGTTTCCTTCCATACTGTATTTCTCACTTGCTACAGTTGCTCACTGTGTCCCTATGCATGAACAGAATTCCTTTGTGGCTGATGGTGCTCAGACAGAATTCTTCTTAGAGCGATGGTGCTTGGACAGAATTCCTCTGGACAAAAAGAAGCCTAGACAGAATTCCTCTG
Source organism: Leiocassis micropogon (assembly GCA_028565275.1). Taxonomy (NCBI): domain Eukaryota; kingdom Metazoa; phylum Chordata; class Actinopteri; order Siluriformes; family Bagridae; genus Leiocassis; species Leiocassis micropogon. The sequence goes on from JAOVVA010000041.1 coordinate 1,956,475, forward strand.
GACAAAAAGAAGCCTAGACAGAATTCCTCTGAGAGCAGGGGTGCTTGGACAGAATTCATCTAAAATCGTCAGTGCTTGGACAACATTTTCCTGAAAGTGGGTGCGCTTGGACAGAATTCCTCTGACATCTGAAGTGCTTGAACAAAATGGCGCTTTGGGAGAATTCCAGTGAAATAAGGATTTCCTCTGGAAATGGATGACCTTGGACAGAATTCCTGTGAATGATGGAAGGCTTAGACAGAATTCCTCTGAAATCAGTTGTGCTAGGAAAGAATTCCTTTAATAGCAAGAGTGCTTGGACAGAATTTTTGCAAAAGTGCTTAGACAGAAAACCTCTGCCTGTGCTTGGACACAAAATCCTTTAAGAGTGCTTGGATAGAAATCCTTTGAAAGTATTTGAACAGAATTCCTTTAAAAGTGGCAGTGATTGGACAGAATTCCTCTGAGAGCTGGAGGGCTTGGACAGAATTCCTCTGAGAGCTGGAGGGGTTCGACACAATTCCTGTGAGAGCGGGTGCACACAGTCTACAGAGAACACCTCTCCATTAACCATAACATTAATACTGTGTGAAAGTAATAATGTTCTACTAAAGCAAGAGCAAATGAAAAGACATTTCCCCATCTGCTGTTTTACCCAATGAGCAGCTAACTGTAGAAATCGTTATCTAATCTAAAATATTTTTAGACTAACAATGTATTTGCAGCCTGCATTCTTTGCTATGTGCTCCACTTTGTATTCCCTACACCCTCGCTAGTCAACAGAATTCAGGTCAGGAATAAAGCAATGCAACACACAGACTCTAATTCAGCACCATGGCTAGTAACCACGGATATTGATTTTGCACCACAGGTAACGACATGCAGGTGCTAATTCAGCACTGCAGCTAACGTATAGTATAGAAGATGCTAACAATACAACAACAAAGCTTGTAACATACATAGAAAGGTACATACTGTAAATTTGATGCATATCACTCAAATTGGCCATGCCCTAATTTTGCATAATTTTATTGCATAATTTTAATATACTTAAGAATTACATAAAATTCACTCCTGTACAGTTCAATAAATATAAAATCTAGCAACTGAGACCAAAACAGTTCTTTGGACCAGGTCTTAAACATATTTTTTTCCGGTTTTTCAAATCTGGAGGTTACCCCTTGGTAACAAAAGCAAAAGGACCAGTAACGTAAGGAAAGCTACACTTGAAATAACTGCGACCATTGCATACCGTTTGATGCAAGAGAACCACCGGCGTATAAAAGAAGTAAAACTGATGACAGCATGGTGAACTCACAGCATTCAAAATAGTCACCAATTTGCTTTGATTTCATTTTACCATCTCACGTTACTTTATTGACTCTTCGTCTAATAGTATTTGACCCTTTGGATGCAGTGAGCTGAATTTGTTTCACCCTCCCTGTAATAACAGCCAGATAATGCAGTCAGCGAGTCGCAGCCCCAGAAATAAAACTTGAAGATTGGAATCTGCATGCGCCTAATCGATATCAGCTGATTGCGTTTCGGCGACCGGTCGATATTAACTGGATTATACTTCATTTCTTTCATGGCACTGTTGCAAACAGTTCATTTTTTCTTTTTTACCTGATGGCATCAGTGCGACATGGCTAGGACTATAAATAATTTCCATTATCAAACACTAGCAATTGTCTTCTCATGCTTTCAATAATTAGTACTGTTTTATTATTACAATTATTATTATTATTATTATCATTATTATTATTAATCACCATTATAACAGCTAGCATTTAATTTTCTTAATAAAAATATTCACTAAATTGATATCTCGACTTATTATAACAAACTGATGTTGGTATCATGTGTAACTGCACTTAAACACTTGCCTTGTTCATGGTTGTTCAAGTTAATGATTAATTAGGCTAATGATCTGTACGTGCGGCTTACAATGGAAACTTGACTCCAATGAGAGCGAACCAACACAATGACCAATAAGCCCAAAGGACCGTTTTACTTCAGTGGAACAAAACTGTAGCTACGTCTCATTAGCCTAATTAACACTATATTCTCATAAGTTCTAGCAAGTTCTCATGTTACTTCTGTGTCTCATCAGGCTTTTCTTCTTAGTTCACTGGCACCGTAATAGCATGCAGTTAGTAGGGAGTTATTAGTGAGGGTACAAACTATTAAGCGTTGCTGAACACTTCAGCTATTCTGTAGTAATGCAGAGTAATTAATATGTTTTTATTGAGCTAGTCTTTGTTTACAAGGGAAATTGCCAATGTTTATGGCTAATTGTTTGATGAAATTACTAAACAAGTCAGTAATAACTACAGCACTTTGAAGCTGAGATGTAAATGTTTGGGCATCTTCAGATAAACATGCAAGTCATTTGAATTGGGTAACAATCCATTATACCGGATCATTTTATGATCATCATTTACCATAAAAAAGTTTTCAGAATAGAAGTGCTTCCTTATGTAAATTATTTTGGAGTTGAAGTTGACTGTAATGATGATAAAAGTGTTGTTCAAGTATTTTTTTTTTCAAAATCTCTCTCATTTATCTTATTTATGACAAATCCATTCAACATACAGCACTATGCAAAAAAAGTCTTGCACCCCCCCACACACACATTTCTTCATACTTATTTAAATTAAATTATATACATTAAATGAAATAAATATGAACAGATGCTATATTGTGACAGGCTGCAAAGTGCCTAAAGAAACACTTTAAACATTCGTTGTTTATGTAACAACATCAGCAGCAACCTGGTTCCAACCACTCAGCATCACCAGTACACTAATAAACCGGCCTGATCATCTGTCATCATCTGCACCTGTTTCTCACTGGGTCATTGCAGTGCAGGTCTTCAAGAAGGCCTCAGGCCCCTAAGGGTTTTAAGTGAGATTTTTTAATTTTTTTTTTCTTGAATGATTCATTGGTCACTGTGTGGCTTAACAAACAAAAAACATTCTTCTAAAAGTGCTCAGGTACAGGACCTGGACTGAAAATAAGAGCTAAAATGTCCTTCAGGAAACTGTGAGAACTATGCCTTGGGACTGCATTTAAAATACAAAAACGTCTGGTTCTTTGTTAACAAAATATTAAGAAATGAATGGGATCAAGACTTTTACACAGTACTGTAGTTCAAGTTTAATCGCCAAAAAATAAATTTAAACTGACTGTTATGTCCTCATGTGCGTCAGTTAAACGCCAGAGTATGTAAGACACAATTATAAAATTGACATCCTTCAGATTTTCCATTGTTTTTTCTACATAATGCATTGTTTGTGATGAAATTTAAATTCAGTGATTTATTTCAATCTTTAATGTTCACTTTTAAAAAGATACAAAATCCTAAAAAAAAAAGAAGTTTTTTTTGGAAACTGTATGTAAGTAACACCTTCAACTCTTGTACTGAAAAATGATCTTAATGAGAAAAGCCTCAAGCTAGGCAAAGAGAGCATTTTATACATTTTAAATGCCTGTAGATTCACAGTAAAATGACAGACCTTCCATCTTCTGAAGGGTAGAATATCTCCTCCTTCACATCCTCTCCAAGCTATATCATCAGCTTTCAATTCCTCCAAAATATTCATTCACTTTATTTTTATCATCGACAGCAAAACAAAATAAAAAATGCCAAACTGATTCCTATTGCTGATTTTTTCTCTTTTACATGTTTTTCACTCTGTCGTTTTCTCGCTGGTCTTTTTTTACTGAGTAAAAAAAAAACAATTACATTCTTCTAAACGATAAGATACTAAGCTGCACAATCCAGATCATTAATTAATGCCACTTAGTTAATGATACGATTGCTGGCGTCCATTACAGAAGCTACAGAAAGAGCCTCGAGGTGGATTTGGATCAAAAGAGTCCGCAAAGTGGGCTTAGCGTTGCTGGGACACAAGTTGGGGCTTGGTCAACCCCGGCTGGGTCACCTGACAGAGGGTGTCTGATGTTGTGAGACCCGAAACACCCGATGATCTCAGGAAACATCACTGATGATGTATCCCAGCGCATCCAGACTTGTATCTAAGTACTGATACAATGCGGAAAACTGGAGCGTAAATGAAGCGGCCCGGCAGCGCATACTAACAACACTAAGAGAAATTAAACTGCTCATCTAAATGGATAGCTTATGATTTTGATTCATTAGAAGGTGTTGATTAATTTTATACAACAGGAGCTTTGACAGCAGGGAAATATTAATGCACTTGTTCTTTGAGTGTCACGAAACCTTAGTGTTATAAGGTTCTACATACAGGAATGATGATGGATTGTAGATTCTATAACATATACAATAAGTATAACAGGAATAGTTATTTCTCTAGTCTATAATAGGAATAAAAGTTATTTTCCAGACACTGAACAACAACAAATGTAACCAGAAATGGACAACAATTGTTACTTTTTTTTCCTGCCAGAATTGTATTAATTAAAAATTTATCAGATTCTTGGCAGTAACAGACCAGTTACACCTTTTTTTCTATAACCGCATGCTCCCCTGGGGTTTATTATATTTATTATTTTATTATTATGATTATGATTATGATTATGATTATTATTATTATTATTATTATTTTACTAGGCATTAAAAATTGGTATTGAAGTCCATATTTCCAATGCAAATTTATTGAAACAAATTTGGACATGTACATTATTACATGAAAGCAAAAGTCTTTAAAGGAATGAAAGCAAATCTTTGAATTTCAACAGAGGCACTGGTGGCAGCAACCAGTTTCTTCAAACACAGTAAGATCAAAATGGGGTGGTGCACCATGGGGTATTATATTTACAAGTAGCCATTAAATATTGTCTAGTTAATTTTCACGCACTCTGTATGTGGATAAGGCTTGACTAATCCAGACTGTGGCAATAACGCTGAGCTGAGTGCAAGTGGTGTTGGTGTGTGATTATATGTACAGTTCCCACAGACAGATGAGTCTTTTCTGCAAGTTGGTGACGAGTTATTTGTTGATTCTCAAACATCAGGTGTTCGACTCGCTTAATGTTCACAAGAACAAAATGCATATACTGCAGCTAAGAGTCCCATCACGGTGATCACTTTTCGGCTTCGTTCAATTTAATCAAAAGTCCCGGTTTAGCTTGAACACCCTCTGTGTGGTTATATATTTATATATTTCTAATTAAGGCACACCTTGTCTTTGGCAGAGGACATAAAATCTGGTTCGTGCAGTTGATAAAGATGTCTTGCAAGGAGGCTCACAATGTCTTACAGCGATATCTGATTGGACAGCACAGCATTCGCATGCCGCGGTAAAGCTGCCCCTACCCTGATATAAGACCTGATAAAGGATGATTGGGTCTTATATTGAAAATCTTATCTTCCAAACACACACACACACTTGTGCTGCAAAGAAGACTGGAGGTGCTTGAGATTAGTGGGAAAGAAATGTGGCCACAAGGGTGTGAAAGATGTGAAGAGAAGAGAGAGAGACAGAGAGACAGAGAGACAGAGAGAGAGAGAGAGAGAGAGAGAGACAGAGAGAGAGAGAGAGAGAGAGAGAGATGGTTGTTAGCCATCACTGGAAATAACAGCAATACATGTTCATGACAAATACATGCAGAATGCCTTGTGTTTCATTGCTCATGTTTTTCGCCCAATGCTACTACTTATACATAGACTCACACAGGGTCGCTGCTTTGCTATCAATCTACACTTTGTCAGCTCAAGTCAGATGTTAATGGAATCAAATTAAGTCGTGCAGAGATGCTCTGAGGCAACATGTGAAGGTCATTTTCATGCACAGTGGCATCCATGCTAGCTGTCAGCGTTCAGACACTTGAAAACGACTGGTGGTCCAACTAAGCAGTGCAGCATGTGAGGACTGGCTGTTTGGATTATTATTACTTTTTTTTTTTTCTTTTTTAGTCCGCATGATGGAGAAGGATGTCATGTCGTATGACGCTTCGGGGCTTGACAAAGTGAATCCTGTAGATCGATAATTGAAGCAAACCAGCAGGAGCTAATACAAGATTGCATGTGGTTCATTAACTTGTCAGAAATGCAGAAAACAGAGACTGGCAAAAAAAATAAAAAATAGAGAGAAAGAGAGAGAGAGAGAGAGAGAGAGAGAGAGAGAGAGCGTTTGGCTAACATTAGCATGTACTTATGTCCATGTTATACTTTAGAGCTGTTGAATCAACAAATCTGGGTAATTATTAATTTCCTATATCTCTGTAACTGACTCCACCCAATGACCCTTTGACTCTATGCCTTTGGATGCTTTTACACCTGGAAATATTGTTTTTTTACCATGTCCAGGTACGATTGCTCCTCACTTCCCACTGGCTAGTGTTCGAATTAATAGCATTGCTTAGTACTCGAGTGCACTTGTGTGTTTATGCTCTCTGGTGCAGTAGGTGGCAGTATACACCTAGTTGTGCATAAATACAAAGGAAAGAAGTGCACAAAAAAAAATGTCTAATTTTTCGGATATTTCTTAAAGAGCGAGCTTTCCTATTTTATCAGCAGTGGTGGTGGTGTACTCCCGTGGTCAGGTACGGTTGGCTTTCCTACAATATCCAAGTCGGGCCTGAGTACACGGTACCGTGCTCAAAAGACTGTGTCCCCTTACAGCGACACCACCACTGGGTGATACCATTTAGTACTCTGTACCATGGATCCACAAAGCAAGCAAAGACACATCGCCATGTAGTGTCCAATGCCGTCACTGAATGATCATACTAACTTTCGATGAGATGAGAGCAACAGGCTTTAGAGAGCAGGTTCACACACATCATGCATTGTGGATCTGGGCATTGGGTAAGCCCTCTCTCAAGATTGGGTGACTGGAGCTCCAGCTCAAGCGAAACATACGAGGTCAAAGTCTTAGGTTTGTTTCCATCCAAAGCATGTTCCTGTTATTAGTCGCCTCACTTTAAAGGTTGATAATAAAACAGTCCCAAATTTCCTGCACTGATTTCCCACAGAGAGGCTAACAGGAACATTTTTGTACAAACAGCCTGTCAGACGGTGCAGAAATCAGGTCTGAAAAGCTCAAGGGACATTTCAAAGAACAAGCCGAAACAGGGATTGTGTTTATCCTTCCTGGGTCAAAGGAAAAGAGCAAACAATCCCCTTCTGAGACAAAACTTTCTTTTGTTAAGTCTGCATAAAAGCTCTACATGAGCTGGAGCTGCTGAAAGTGTGTGGGTGATTCTTAGAAAAACAATCCCAGGAAAAGCTAAATTCATGCCCAAAAATACAAACCTGTAAAGATCCTCGAACACTTTACGGGGAGACGCAATTATACAAATCGTTATCTGTGAAACAAAATGCATGTTGTTTATTGCTCACACAAAGTCACACCTTCGACAGAGTTTGTTCCCCGGTGTAGTTGAGCTAATATAATAACAGAGACGAGGCAATCTGTTTACACTGACCCTGCCAAAGAAGTCAAAGGAATACATTTCACCTTCTTTCCTGCTAAATTAATCATGGATGGAAAATTATTTGGATTTGAATTAAAGCTGAAGGTGAAACCTGGACCATGTTTTAACAGCATGTCAGATGATCTGGCTTATTGCCATTACTTATAAATTTGCAATAACTCCGAGTAAGAATTAAGCAGCGTCTACTGAAATGAGGAAGAACTGCTTTAAAGGAACCTGATTTGAACATGTGATGACGATGAGAATGCAAACTACATTCTCTTGTGAATACGAGTTCAAACTTTGAAACATTTTGAGAAATTGGTGATTTACTACTAAAAGCTAAGAGGAGGAATTTGCAAATAAATAAATAAATAAACTGATGTTAACGACATTCTTTATTGTTCTTTTTGCTTGTTTTTATCCAAATTTGCTCGATTGTTAACTGTTAAAATTGTAAATGTTTTTCATATGCAGTGTGTATCCATGTACAGTGGTGTGAAAAACTATTTGCCCCCTTCCTGATTTCTTATTCTTTTGCATGTTTGTCACACAAAATGT
>JAOVVA010000041.1:1980207-1997439 GCA_028565275.1 Leiocassis micropogon
AAACATCACTGCTCTAGAGGAGATCTGCATGGAGGAATGGGCCAAAATACCAGCAACAGTGTGTGAAAACCTTGTGAGGACTTACAGAAAACCTTTGACCTCTGTCATTGCCAACGAAGGGTATATAACAAAGTATTGAGATGAAATTTTGTTATTGACCAAAGACTTATTTTCCACCATAATTTGCTAATAAATTCTTTAAAAATCCTACAATGCGATTTTCTGGATTTTTTCTCTCTTATTTTGTCTCTCATAGTTGAGGTATACAGTATGATGAAGATGACAGGCCTCTCTCATCTTTTTAAGTGGAAGAACTTGCACAATTGGTGGCTGACTAAATACTTTTTTGCCCCATTGGATAATACAAGCTCAAAGACAGTTCTTCTTTAACATGTTGAAAATTTATGTAGATCATTTCTGAAGTGAGAAAGAATACACAGGAAAAAAATTAGGTTTATGCTGTTAAACGAAAATGATCATTTACAGGGTAATGTAATGAAGCTAGATGGCATTACATCCCCAAAGTTAGTTATAGCGCAATGATTTGTCAACAAATCATTGCACTATAAATATGTTATAATGACATCATGCTTTTCCCATTTAAAGTTAGGTGTAATGTTGTGGAAGGTCACAACACAAAATCATTTTTCTCTCACTAGACTCTTACTCTCTTACACACTCTACATTTTCTCTCTCAAAGTGAATACAACAAAATGACAGATTTTTTTTAAACTACAGAGAAACTGAAACACACCTCCATCCTGAGAAGGTCAAACATTCTACAGTTAGAGTTTTACCTCTGGCTGGAGGAAAGCACCCACTGAATAAACATCTCACAGCAAACTTTGCCCCATCAACATTAATTGAACACACATCTTAAAATTGCTGTGTTGCTTAAATGTGTTGCCAAAGTGACTCCTGCACTAATCTTGTCCTCAGCCCTTTGAGAAAGTCTAGGTTCAAGACGGTTGAAGATGTTGCATCCTTCAGGATTAAACTGTATAATAAGACATGACAAAAGAAACATTCTTCAGGCTATAAATGTGGTTTGAGGCAGAAATACAGTACTTTGGGGTTTGGAAAATGTTTGCTTTTATTTTGCTTCTTTTATTTCTTTTTTTTTTTTTTTTTTTCAAACCCCAAAACTCATCTCCTTTTCCATGAGCCAGGAAAGATAACCCACGTCTTGGCAGATATGCAGTGGAATTAGGAGCCAAACTCATCTGCTACAGAACATTTTTAAACATTAACCTTGAATTTAGCAGGAAGATGTATTAAGGACAAACTGCAGGGTTAGACTTTGTGGCTGTTCACCTTTGCTTTTTGAGATAGGAGGATTATCAGTTGGATTGAGAAACTGAAATGAGCCCATTCTCAGTCTTGCGACTACCTTGCTGACAATCACAACAACTGACAGCAGAACCACTGTTAACCGACATTAAGCTACTATCTCTTCATGGATAATTACATAACAGAGTAACCTGGCAATTGACAGCATCTGTTCTGCTGTTTATTTTCATGCAGTCGTGTCAATAAGTTAGTACCCCCTCTTTTAATTCTATGTGTTTTTGTGTAAAAATCATCTCATTGTATAATACAAGAGACAAGATTCAGACAAGCGACATATTTTATTTTATAATAAACCATTGTTTATTTAACAAAATTAAGAGGAAAAGGAAGAACAAAACATGTGGGCAATACTAAGTACCCCCTTACGACAGAATTAAAAAAAGTAAGTTGCAGCCAGGTGCTGCTAATCATCAGCCCTTCATCATCAGCAGGTGCTTAGTCCTCTATAAAAGCAGTGTTGGCAGTTTGCTGGTTTGGAGCATTCAGGTTGTGTGTTAACACAACGCCAAGAGGAAAAGGCTTAGGAAATTGTCTTAGAGGAACAATTGTTGCTGGACAGGGTTACAAACAATTTCCAAACAATTTGGAGCTAAAAGTTCCTACAGTACATAGTTCTTACATAGTCTACATAGAGAAAAAAATATTCACACATGGAAAGCAATCAAGACAGCTTTCTAGGAGTGGACATCCCAGCACATTCACCACAAGGCCAGGCCATGCAATGCACAGAGAAATACAAAAAAAAAAAAAAAAAAGAGCTACTTCTCAAATCATACTGGCCTCACCGAGCATGTTCAATTTTGTCAAGTCCATGATAGCACAATTAGAAGAAGACTGAACAAGTACATTTTGGTTGAAAACACTGCCAAGAGAAAGCCTCTCCTGTCTAAAAAGAACCATGTGGAGTTCTTTGGCCTTAATGCCCAGCATCATGTTCGGCAGAAGACAAACAAAATTTCATGAAAAATATCTCCCAATAACACCCACTGTCAAGCACAACATTTGAGAGGTGATGATTTTGGCACCTTGCAGTCGACTATGAGCTCCTCTGCATACTAGAGTATTCTGGATGCAAATATGGAGCTGACAGCTAAAGCTTGGGGAAATTGGGTCGTGCAACAGGACAATGATTTGAAGCACACCAGTAAATCGACTTCAGAATTGTTGAAAAAGAAAAGGAACGAATGCCCAAGAACCTCAATGAAATGAGTCAATATTGTGAAGGAGAATGAGCGAAAATTTCCCAATAACGATGTGAGAGACTGAAAGTAATACAGGAAACAATTACAATTCAGTTATTGCTGCTAAAGGTGGATCTAAAAGATGTTGAATCATGGGAGGTACTTAGTATTGGCCACATTCTTTGTTCTTTTTGACCTCCAAAAAAATGCTTGCACAGTGTAAAAATGTACATGTTGCTATATATCTGAGGTTGTATGTGCCCAACACTAAGACCCGCTATGATAAAGATTTTTATCATGGTTTTTACACACACAAGAGTGGGTACTAACTTTGACACATGACTGTATGCAGTCTGTTGTGGTGTACTTCACAACTTTTTTCAAAAGAGAAACAAATGTGTGAAAATAAATCCAGAAGGTAATAAGGATATTAATTAGAAGTTATCATAATGTGATTACCTCAGACGGTGTGCAAATATGTTATTCCTTCTGGATTTGGTGGCGTTTGCTAGTGTTAACTCCCACTGCTTCTGTTGCCAATGTGACGATGTTATGAAATATTCAGCGCTTTACACTTCATAAAATGATGTGCAGGTAACTAATACTAATACATTTCAAGCTTATCCAAGTCATCGCTCCAGGGTTGAATCCCAAATAGCAAAAAGCATTCAATGGAAAGAACTTTAGTGTAGTGCACAGGTGTAGAATCCCTGGTTCCACACAACAAGTCGTGCCCTTGATCAGGGGTTAGAGAGGGATTTAGATGTCAGACTTCTGTTAGAAGCTAGTTAACATTGTAGCTTGCATTAGCCACAAAACACAACATGGTTTAGAGGCAATTCAGAATGATGTAATGCTATCTGCTGTGTTTTCTTGCTGAAAGTGTTTCTGTGACTGGTCAGGCATCTGGTATGTTTGCCATTCAAAAATGGGCAGGACCATGGTGGGAAGAAATTGTGATGTCAGGCGCAAAAGGCCTACAGTATAGACATTCCATCAAATCTCCCAAAACACTCAAATTCAAAGACGACGACCTATCGCTAAATGGCATGGCGTATCATAATATTGCAAAATTGACAGGGCTAATGAAAAAGCTCTGACTGATTTGTACTTTCATAGGATTGTATTCTGTATATATAATTTGTTAATACACGACAGAACAACTTGTAACTATAAAAGGCAGCCATGTCATGCACTATATACCTGTCATGTACCGTGTACTGAGTGGATATCTACTTATGTATTTTAGCATCGTTGTAGCATTGCAATAAAAACTGAATGTTTGGATATACAGTAATGAATGAAGCAGGTAGAAATTGAACACTCACTCGGATCAGACAGAATGGAGTCTGTTTTTGGAAGGAACTGGTCACAGCGGATGCCCTGGAAGCCTTCTTTACACCTGGAGAAAATAAGTCAAAAAAAGAAAAAAAGGATTAGCACAAAAGATAAAAAAAAATAATAATAATAATTTGTGCCCCTAAAAGGAAGTCTTAAGAAAGTGTATACTGTTTGTTTAAAAACACTTCACTTGGTTTTGACTTCAACACAGAAAATCCCTTCCAACCACCCAAAAATATTAACAATTAACCAAAAAAAATTCAATTCAAAAAATTTTATTTGTATAGCGCTTTTGACAATTGTGATTGTTGCAAAGCAGCTGTACAGTCAAAAGTTATCAAAGTTTGTATGAAATGTGAATGTCTAAGAATGAAATGATCAGACTGATAATTTTCCACCACAATAATCAGACTTTTTTTTAATGAAAATAAAAAACTCAACCATTTAGAAAAACATGTAAATGAAGTAAAATCATAAAATATTGCACAAAATGCACCCCCCCACCCCATAAAAATAAATAAATAAACAAATAAACCTCACTTGGCTTTCCACTGACAAAACAATAAGTTTTGAACAGCTCCCAGACACTCATGAAATTTGAGTTCAGTTCGTTTGTTCATATGGCGAAAATGCTTCATATGCCGAGGAAATTTCTTTTGCAAAATTTCAGTTCTTAGGGCAAAAATTCGTCAGGCAGGAAAAATCGAGGTAAATGCTGAGGTTCCAGTGTATTAGAACGCTGAATTATTATACAAAAACCAGTGATTATTCTAAGTGCCAGTATTACATTTGTTTTTTAAATTGTTTGCTCCATTAAATAGATAGTTATAAAGCATATAAAATGACATGAGAAATTATACAATTCCATTTCTCCCCTGTAGCGTCTCCACACTGAATAATTTATCAGTTTCACTGCGCCGGCTGCTGTAGCAGTGTTGTGTGTCAGTTAACGTCATCCTCTGCAAAAATGTGAAGTCGTAAGCAGATACAGTCGGGCACCGAGTGCTGGTTGGTATCATATGCTGGATTTTCTCCCTAATTTGCATCAGCAGTTTGTGAGTGAGCTGTCTGCATTTCAGCATCAGTAATTTCCAAAAGGTCAACCTCACAAGCCGAGTGCGTCTTCTACCAAGTGACTAAACGTTCACAAAAATGACTGAACGATTCCTTCAGAATAATGTAGGAATATTTGGATACAAGGCTTGAAAGACTAAGGCTAGGGAGAAGCTATCTGGTGTGCATGTACAGTATATTTATCCTTATACCACTCGCACTCACTACAGATATCTGAGCACTACACAGATACAGATGGTGGCATTCACAGTAATAGTGCAGTACAAAAAAACGAATCCAGCTTCCTTTAGTTAATATACAGTGTCTCTTAGGAGTGTGCGATTTAAATCAGTTGAAGGTGAGGGGTCAGTCTGGCGTTAAAGACGAGGCCGTCTGAGACAAGGCGAGCTGTTACAAAGGATCAAGTGGAGGTGGAGAAGAATGATCAAATCAGACCGCCCCGGTTAATTGGACCTTGAGACATTATACTGCACTGCACTATCTATATAAATATATATATATATATATATATATTTTGTCTGTACATGTGACAGAACACGCTCTTTCAACATGCTCTTTCAAAATGTATGTCTTTACATTACATATATTGTAAAGACAATGTATGTCTTTACATTTTATACATTGGAGGACCCGAAACCATTCTTAAACCTGTGCCATGAATGAGATTGAAACGTTGAGTAGAAGGAAAGTACAACACAATACAAAGCCAATCAGCTCAAAAGTTTACCGTGTATACACAAAGTATGTGGAAGACAAATGAAATGACCGTAATGCACCTGCAAGCCACCCATATACTCACCAAACACAAACAAAAGTGCAACACGGCACTGTGTCCTCCAAAACCACACACAACAACCCCCTCCTAAAAATGATACGTACACTATGAAAACCAAACCTTGCACCATGAATTATATCAAAATGTTAAGGAGGGAAGTTGGAAGGGACGTAATTTACTATGCACTACAAGCTAAACAATACACATTGCATGCTAAACACTAAACACTACACAGCATAATGTGCACTAGCTGAACTACACTCTAAGCACAACACATTGCACACTATGCACTACATACTGCACATTACACATTGCACACTAAGCACTTCATATTATGCAATATATATTGCACACTATGCACTGTACACTTCAAGTTACACACACACACATTAAGCATACATGCATTACAGCATACTATACATCACACACTATGCATGTCAGGGTAAGCACTACACATAACACTGTACATTGTGTGTATTGTGCTACAAAGGAAGCACGACACTATGAGCTACACACTACTGTATAATATATTGCAGAAAATGCGCTACACACGACACATTATGCAAAACAACTTACACAATTAAAAGTAAGCACTACACATTGCACACAATGCCCCACATATTAAGCACTACACAATCAGCATCACACACTATGCAGTAAACATTAAACACACTGCACAGTACTGTATCTATCAAGCAAACACTGTGAACTGTGTACTTCACACTATGCACTATACAATTAGCATGACAGTATACACTATGCACACCACTCTATGCATACTACACTACATATTACACACCATGCACTACATGACTGGAGCCAGTAATGAAGCGCATCGGCTGCTGGTCATCTCAGGGATGGTAATAGCACTCTTTACTTATACGAAGGACTGATCACTTGAATCTGAGTTGCTTGATATTTGATTTAATTTGTGCTCATTACAAGAGAAAAGCATAACTTGTTTAAGTGTTTGCATGTTTGCACAAAAAAATGTCATGTGATGTTGTGCATTACATGTTTGCGAAGCGGTTCATGGAATAGTAAGTGTTAAGCTTAGTTAAATAATTCTGTTGCATTTGTTTAAATTTTATTTAACTAATATTTAACAGACGTAGTGATTTTGCTATTATTTATCAGAAATAGTGATGTACCTTTTTTTTTTACCTTTTGTGGTTTTTCATTTAAGGTTATCGAGCACTTGGTTGAATCTACATTGAACAATTGTTGTGTAGCTTTTTTCGAGTTTGAAGCAGAAGCTGATGTGCAAATTCCCAGTTAACTCGACAAGCACTACAGAACATGAATGACGCATCAAATATTACATGCTATACAATATGCACTCTGCACTACGTACTTGACACATTACAACATTGCAGCTCTGCAGGACCCTCATACATGTATTTCTCTCCTTATCTGTTCCCTCTCTCTCTCTCTCTTTCTGTTCCTCTCTCTCATTGCATGTGTCTCCGTCTCTCTCTCTCTCTCTCTCTCTCTCAACCTCTATATCCAGTATTTCTTTGCCTGAATGTCCCTTTCCATCTGTGTCCCTGCTGTGCGTCTTGTAATATCTTCTTTCTCCCCCCTCTTTCTCTCAGTATCTCATACTCTCTCTAAATCTGTCTAATTTTTCTTGATATTTGCTTTCTCTCTTATAATCCTCTCACATAATCCCTTCTTCCCTTTCTCATTTTATATCTTGTCTCTTTCTTTCTTTCTGCCACTTTCAATGTCACATTTCAGGGTGGTCTCTCTCTTTCTCACAGTGTGGTTTCTCTCTATTTCTCATTCCCCCTCTCTGTTTCTCCTGCTCTTAAACTCTTCTTTGTCTCATTTTCTTTTTTGTCTCTTTCTGTGACGCATGCTCTCTGTCTGTTCTTTGTCTAAGTCTCTTAATTGCTTTCTATCTCTCTGGGGTGCATGCTGTCCAAATGCTTTCTCTCTCTGTCTAATTTTCATATCTTGTACTCTGTTACTCTCTGTTCCCCATTCCCTTATGCTCCTTAGCTTTTATTCTATCGTTATTTTTCTTTTTATCCTTGGCTTTCTCGCTCAGCCTCTCTTTTTAAAACTTTAACTGTCGGTATCTCTACCTTTATTTCTCTTTATTTAAAGCTCACTTTCAACCTTTTTCATGTAGAATAAATAATAGGTTGTGAACATCTTGTAATTGACCGTGGGCTTCTGTCACTGCTGCACTGTCCTCTGGGTAAAAACTGATTATGTTTCACGCTCCATGCGGCCTTCTCTTTTCTCCCGCGCCACACACACATCCACAAGCTGAGGTTTCTCGAGGAAGCAGAACGCAGGACGCACTGCTCGCTTTTTAATTAATGCCAAAGTCTTTAATTAGGTGGAACGAACACAGGAGCGTGCAGAGTGCCGGGCCCGCTTGTGGATCACACCGAGCAAAGGCATGTATATACAGCAAGCTTTGCGTCTCGAGATAAATATAAACGCAGCTGTCGAACTGTTGGGAATGCAAAGAGAACATGCGTGTTTAAGTATGCACGGTTAATGACCAGACTCACTGCTGTTTATCACCGTTATAGAGCCACGTGGCCTCGTTTTACGCAGCGAATGAAGGAGAAATCAGTAATAAAATGTGGCAAAAATATAAAAACACCGCGAATGGCCTAATTAACCAACATGGTGTGTTTTATATTGAAAATTCATGAGCATTTGCATAAGTCAGATTCATTAATACTTGTTCGAAGGGATGGGGTCAACTCTCACAGCTTTCCCTTTAACTTTTGTTTATATAAAATCAAATACATTCACTCTTAGTATGAATTTCAAGTTTTTACACTAATCTACAATTTCTAAATTAAAGTGTGCTGATTATCCATTCATTAGAGCTATATCTACCTATCTATCTATCTATCTATCTATATATACATATATATATATATATATATATATATATATATATATATATGCATGTACTGTATATTTTTCTCCCTTCCTGATGATTTTTTTTTCCTTTTTGAGATAAATAATCAGGAGGTAAAAAAGTAGAAGTAAAGAAATCAGATAATACCTGGTTAAATATTAATGACTATTTAATGACTATAACTATTTTTAACAACCTAGTGATTGTGTTTCGCGCGTGTCTTCTTTCTTTTCATAAGAAATAAAAGACTTCTGGACATGCTGTTGTAAGAAAAGAATAAAGTGTTGTGATGGTGACAAGATGTTGTGATGAAGCAAAGTTAATTTGCACTCATGAATTTGATTATGTTTCAGTAACAGAAAATTCAGAAGAAATTGTTTTATTTCTTCTCAATAATTTTCTACTGATTACAATTGTTTTTTTTTTTACACCAGTTAAACAATAAATACATTTAACATTTTATCCTTTTATAACTGCAATTGCACAGTTGATTGCTGTGGAACATCCATGAGGAACTTAGTTCCTGGTACTGTAGCTCTAACTTCCACCCAGTCAAGGCCTAAAAGCAGCATGTTATAGAGGGGGGACAAACGAACCCTTGAACTGATGAATGTAGAACTAAAGCCCTTGACTGATTGACAGATCAAAATAAAATATGTAGTGAAAACCTATAAATTGAAGATATTTCACAAGTGTAAAATAAAATCTATGTTTATATCCACACACAATATTCATCTATTTATTCATTTATTTATTCATTCATTTATATTACTTATATATTGAAAAATAGTATTAAATGTATTTTTTTTTCTTTTTTAAGACAAAAATGACTTTAAACAACTTTCTGTATTGCTTATAGACTGTTAAGGTCACTGCTAAGAAAGGCAAAAAATTTAAAACAGAATTAAAAAACAAAGGTGAAACAAATAAGTAATAAAAAAGGATTCAAAAAGTAAATATATAAAATGACAATTCACATTTGCATAGTAAACAGTTTTTGATGAGAACAGTAATGAATACATGGAAGAAAATGGCTTTTAAAAAAATTATTAAAAACTACAAAGAGAGTGAAAGCAAAACAAAAATAAAAGTGTTAACTGCCTTTAAAGGCGAGCATCTGATTAACACTCAGTTGGGACTCACCTAATCACCTAATATTAGGTTTGCAGTACAATCACAGATAATATGAAGGTTTTCAAAAACCTGATGAAAGAAAAGCAGGCTTTATTAGTAAAAAAGTTTTACCCCCTACTGTGGAGGGTAACAATTACAATTAATATCTGATTACTCCAGAAAGGTGACTGAGTGGCCCCGTTGATCTCATTTTCTAAAGTTGCCTTGGCATTAAATAAGACACAGGTTGCTGCCGGGCATTCGGCGTGGGTTTATATGCCAAAGCACTAAAAGCACAAAAAGGTCATCGATTCATGCTGGAAATGTGACGTTGTCCAAGAGCCGCTTGAACAAAGCAAAAATTATGGATCGTAACAATCAGGTTCATGACCGTTTTCATACCTGCAGCCACATCGTCCGTCTCCACCCTGGCCGCGGAGAGAAGGCATTGATTTCTGACGGTGTGGAAAAAGTCATTCAAAGGTCTCATAAGCCGAGCCGTTTGCTGGAAATTTTATTTGGATGGAAGATATTGCTGTGGCTTGTTTTGCTTATGCCATCATCATCTTCACCGAGTGCAAAATGACTACATCTGTTATTGTTAGCTAGAATCTCACCATTCATTTGCGAGGAGTGCTGCAGAGTTGCTCTCAGGGAGAGAGAAAAAAGCGTTCTGTTAGCTTATCCTGAAAGCAAAGAGATGATACTCAAGGATTGCTTGTGATTTTGTCAGTGCATCAGGTATTAGACATTTTACAGCTACATCTTAATCTCTCCACGTCTACAATAAGCAGCTTAAGAAAGGATTGAGGATTTAAAAAAAAAATAATTATGGGTTGCTTGATGGGTTTTAATGATGTACCAGCAAGGAACCAATGAATTTTACATGAAATTGTGTTAAATCATGCTATATAAATAAAAAACTCACAATTGGCCCTTATTGCGTTTAAAAGCGTATCACACACTGCCATTTAAGACCTAGATTCGACTAAGATACAAGTTCCCACCAATTTTGTCAAACCTGCAAACTCTGGTTCATGCACTTAAAGGTCCCATATTTGAATTTCTTTTTCAATTCAGAGTTTACCCAAAATGTATGTTTGTGTGTTAGTGCTCCAGCTAAAATACCCCTCAGATCATGCATGTTTTTCATATTTCAAATTCTCTCTGTTTCTTTCCTCATCCAAACACACCATTTCAGTGCCTATGTGAGTGAGTTACTGCTGAGCAATGCCCCTCCAGAGAACAGCAGGACTGAGCAAAAAACTCTTCTTACATGAAGTCACATTAGGGGAACAAAAGAAAAATATAGGACAAATCTAAATCGGCTTGTTTAAATGTTCTTGCACATGCACACCGGAGACCCATCTGTAGTTCTAAAAATGATTAAAGTAAAGTTTGCATAATAGGTCACCTTTAAATGCTCTAAAATGAGTGTGTCTAAATAAGATCTAAATCTACTTTTCTATCTTAATGATTTGAAGTAATAACAAGACCTTTAGCAAAGACTACAAGCTGTTTATCGAGATCCGGTGGCAAGAAATAGAGAATTTTAACTTCTTGACTACTTAAACAAAAAAATATGAAGCTGATAATATAATGAGAAGAAATTCTTTGTCTGTTTAAGAAAAATAAAATAAACAATAATTAGCATGTCTAGTTTTCGAAACAGAAACCATTCAATAGGAGATCTTTTATTGATTTTTTTTTACCGCAATTATGTAAATTATTAAAATAACCAGAAACTATTCACATTAATAGAGACATTTGAATAAAAATGAGTTGATCAGTCTAATTTCTAGCTCTAAACATTAGACCTGGCTTCAAAGAGAAATTGAACAAAAACAAAAAAAACACCCTCAATTACAATTATTAAGCTTTTTAGAAGATAATTTGTTTAATGATTCGCCATTTTTTAAAGATAAATAAAGAAAACGCGTCTCATTCTTGTTTTGTCTGTGAAGGAAACTGGCTAAACATCAGAAACTTCAGGTGTTCAAAAAAAGTTTGATTGGCAGAGTATTATGACTGCAAAACCTCAGTGTAGTGAAATCTCTCATTTAGCCAGACAGACACAACACAATATCAGTCCTGACTAAACTGTTTGAATATTGAATTTACTCTTTTGTTCTCTACATGAAGGAAATTTTAAATGTTTAATGCAGTCTCATCTTACATTACACTCCACAGGGATTTGATGATAATCCAGGTATTAAGATGATCAAAAAGTGCTTGTTATGACTGCAGAGATTGGGTGCAATTACATATATGAGAACCTGAGTGAAGAGAGACATTAAAAAGGAGCAGGTATTAAATTAGACATTTAGCCTACCCAATAACTCATTATTAAGTATCAAATAAATGGAGGAATAAAGTCAGCATTTGCACACTTTTTTTTTATGACTTTCATTTCTATGGAATCAAATTTAAGCATGATGAAGTGTTATATCGTGGTGCTGCTCAATTCTGGGTTATGATTGGTCAGACATCGTTGAGTTCTCTTTAGTAGCAGACAACAGTGAACGTATAGCAGACCAATGTTCCCAGGGTTCTATATTCCTACAGAGTATTTTTTGGTTATCCCTTTATTCTGGGGATCTGCAAGATCTTTCACAGGTTTTATGCCAGATGCCCTGATTGTCATAATCCACCCATTTTCTTTGGTCTTGGGACCGGCACTGAATCGCAGTGAATCTTGAGCAGTTGATGTATAGATCAAGTGAAAATAAGACCCTGGGAATATGCAGTAGGACCCTTCGCCAAGCTTACACCACACAAATATAAAGACCAAAGAAAACAGACATGATCCCAAAAATATCATGCAAATTCTATCTTGATGGAAAGAGTGCAAAGCATTAGAAAGTGACATATAATACTGTATAACATACAGTACCAAAGAACTATAATTCTAATTTGTTTCTTAGATATACTACAAGATTAAATGTAATAATAAATAAATATAAAATATATAATAATAATAATAATAATAATAATAATAATAATAATAATAATAATTAATAATTAATAATTTTATTACATAAAAAAGTAAAAGTAAATCGGTAGCCAAATCATTGTTGTGGTGTACAGTACAAAGAATAAAACACTTTAGGATTAGATGTTATGAGTAAAGGAGTAAGTTTGGGTGGTCAAAGGAACTTCATCATTATTATCTTATAAGTGCATGTTTACCAAGTGTTTACACAGTTACTGAGTAACTGAGATAAAAGATCTGGGCCCGTATTCACAAAGCTTCTTAAGCCTAAAAGTTGCTCCTAGTGACGAAATTCTAAGAAAATTCTTAGAATTATGACATTTTCTTAGAATTTCCCCTTAAATTTAGGACTAAATCTTAGTAAAGATAAAAATGATTCACGAAAACATCTTAGCTCTAAAAACAGCTCCTAAGGTAAAAATTGTTTGAAGGGGCTTAAGAGTTTCTATAACAGAAGATAAACTGGCAGAAAGAAGAAATATTCTCCAAACACTGAACGTAAAGCTAAAAGTCTCTTTTGTCCAATTTGGTTTTCTTGTTCTTTTACTTCCTTCCATCTCTCTTGGATTGTTGGCTTCATACCATCCAAAAGTGCAACTTGAACACACTGTCCTGCAATCATGTAAACTGGTAAAAGGTGAACCATTTTGCTTCCATCAATGTAAAATGGTTTACAAATAATAAAAACAGTAGGGTAAATAAATGTAAGAACTTAAATATAATATTACTGTGTGGGAATTGGTTGCTTCGAAAGTAGACACATTTTCAACATTTGGCCGTTTAATTATCTTTAAGATATTTAGCCTATAACAGAAACTTTGCATAAAGTAGCCTGTAGTCATGATTATACAATTTCATTATGTACAAACATTATGATTGCACTGTCTGTTCTATTATCATGTTTTCTATTTTCACAAAGAGCGCATTTCAAGACCTTTACAGAGGTCAGAGGTTATTTTTTATCAACCAATCACAGTCCTTGAATTGCTGCATCATCCCTAGTAATGGGGTCGACCACACCTCCTCACTAAGATAACGGATTTTGTACTTTCCTTACTCAGAGTTGCTCTGAGAAGTTTCCTAAATCATTTTTAGTCTAAGACTCCCAGCTAGGACTTTTTAAACTAAGATAGGAGAGAATTCTAAGAAGCTTTGTGAATACAGGCACATATGTATAAGAATCTTTAGCCCCATTTACACAGCTGGTTCAAGACTGGAATATTGTGCTTTCAATGCACCTGGGCGTTTTGTATTGAAAGGAACGGAGGTGGAATCAGGGGTTGTTTGTGTTACGCTTTTAATCCGAGAGCGGAAGTAGCGAGGTGAGCTGTGTGTGAAAATGGAGAAACTCACCAGCAGGGAAAGCTGTAGCATATAGAACTAAAGACTGGGATTGAGACTCATCAGTAGTGCCAAACTTTTATTTTGGGATGACATTAAAAACATAAAAAATACACAAGTGTTTTAGAGTACAATTGATAGCACTGGGCTAATTCTAGCATGAAGAAATGGCATAAAAGGTGAGCTCTGAGTAGCGAACGTGTAGGCATGAAAGATGTAAATTTCCAGGGCTAGCAGCTCAACACTGAGGTCGTTTACCTGCCCGTGTTGTTTTGAATGCAGCTGTACACCTGGTATTTCCGACTCACATGGCACACGTGACACACTGTTTTGCTGAATACCACACCTACTCCAATAGTGGGATGCTGCATGTTGCTTGCAAGCGAGCACCATTTGCTTTTAGCTTAGCGCTGAATTTGTGGGTTCTGTGTGAATTACAAAAGTGCAATATTGTGCGGCTTATTATTGCTTTTATAGCTCGATTTGTGTGTGAAATTAGTTTTAGACATCAGGACGCCAAGATGATCCGCTGATGTTAGGAACGGATGCTTCTTAACAGAGACGTCATCGATTCTATTTCAAAACACTCCCACAAGCTGTCTATTCTGTGTATGGATTAAAAAGAAATCTGGTGCTCGCACATAAACATTCCAGCCGAGGGCAGCAGGAGGCATTTTCATGGCAGAAGAGACCGTTTTATATTATTATTGGACAGCTAGCCCGCTTGTTATTGCTGCTCACGTGGCAATGTGTGTCCAATTCGGAGGGAGGAAAGAGGGGGTGGAGCTTGGGAGGGCGGGATTTATTTGCATGGTGAATCTAAATAAACAGTCCTTCTTCAGTATCTCCGGCACGTCCTTTAACTCATAGTTAAACGTGCAGAAATACTTCTGCAATCAAAGTCTTAGAAACAAATGGAAGATATTGATACCAATATCAAATAACATTAGCACCACCTGGTGGTTTTATAGACAGAACAGGTCTAGGACAAAGTGACAGTTTGTCCTTTCGACATCTTTTTGTCTGAAGTTCTCACTAGGAGGGCTCAGTCCTAGCAAATTTTTTTGACACAAATAAACAAGAAAGAAACACAGAAGCTGATGTGGAGTTGATGTGTCACCCTGAAAATTGTATTTTGGAAGAGACAGGAGTCAAGAGAGTTGAAAGTAGAAGAGAGGGCTCAGAGTGAGAGAGAGAGAGAGAGAGAGAGAGAGAGAGAGAGAGAGAGCACAGTGAAGTGAGCCGTTGATGAAACTCTTGCGTCGATCCCTCAGCGTGAGCTGCAACCAGGAGGCAGTAAATCACACTCACAAAGATGTACTGCGAGTTGCCTCCTGCCTGAACCTAGAATCAGTGGATACCGAGTTGATGTGAAATGAAGATAAATGATTTGATAATGCTTTGGGTGGTCAGTTAAACATTACAAGGTCTTCTGATCACACCGAAGCTTCATACTGTATAAAGGTCATAAATGTTACTTTTGAACATTTTGAAGTACCCACTCACTCTCGTATTGTCTATAGTGCGTAGATGGTACAGGGCCAGGGGGAGACCAGGGCCCGTGTTCACAAAGCGGTTTAAGCCGAAAAGTTGCTCCTAGTGATGAAATTCTAAGAAAATTATTAGAATTATGACATTTTCTTAGAATTTCCCCTTAAATTTAGGACTAAATCTTAAAGATAAAAACGATTCACGAAACATCTTAACCCTAAAAACAGCTCCTAAGGTAAAAAATTTTAAAAGTAGAGAGGAGGACTTTTAAGAGGCTTAAGAGTTTCTAGAGCAGAGGACAAAATGGCGGAAAGAAGAAATATTCTCCAAACACTAAACGTAAAAGTAAAAACTGCTCTTCTGTTCAATTTGGTTTTCTTGTTCTTTTACTTCCTTCCATTTCACTTGGACTGTTGGCTACATATTATCCAAAAGTGCAACTTAAACAGACTGTTCTGCAATCATGTAAATTGATGAAAGGTAAGCCATTTTGCTCCCATAAATCTGAAATGGATTAAAGTAATAAAATCAGTTTGGTAAATAAATGTAAGAACTTAAATATAGTAACTACTGCGTGGAAATTGGTTACTTCAAAAGTAGACACGTTTTCAACATTTGGCTGTTTTATTTAACTTTTTTTTAAAAGATATTTAGCCTATAGCAGAACCTTTGCATAAAGTAGCCTGTAGTCATGATTATAGAATTTATTTATATACAAACATTATGATTTCACTGTTTATTCTATTATCATATATTCTATTTTTACAAAGAGTGCATTTTAAGACCTTCACAGATTTTATCAACCAATCACAGTCCTTAAATTGCTGCGTCATCCCTAGCAACGGGGTCGACCACACCTCCTCACTAAGATAAAGGATTTTGTACTTTCCTTACTCAGAGTTGCTCTGAGAAGTGTCCTAAATCACTTTTAGTCTAGGACTCCCAGCTAGGACTTTTAAAGCTAAGATAAAAGCTCTCCGATAGTTCTAAGAAGCTTTGTGAATATGGGCCCTGGAATCTATCCTAGGGGACTTGGGGCACTAGGTAGGATACACCCTGCAAACTCCACAAAGGCCACATTCAACTGTATACTGTATTGTTAAAATGTGCGACATTTCATGTATGCATAAATTAGGGCCCAAGCACTATAGGGTGCGCAGGACACTCTAGTTTTCCTAAGGATTATTGGTTTTTTTCCCTTCTTTGTGGGCTTTTTGAGGGTCTTAACATTCTGAAAAACCCGTGAAAATTGGCAGACAGGGTGGAATCTGCTGCCATTTGGATGCCTGGAAGTTGTGTGACCTGGGTCCCACAGGGGCTCTCACATCAGATTTTGCTGCCTAGCTCGTACACACTTGCACGTATGCACACAAACCTCGGTACACATTTAGAGCTCATTGAGCCGAACAACTTTCACACTGCATGTCCTGGGCTCAACTCAACAGGAAGTCATTTATTTTGGGTTGTTTTCCAAAACGCACCCTATGGATTTTGAAATACTCCTCCCTAGCGAATTTATACGATCGCCACCAAACCGGGCCAATGTGATCTCAAACGGGTCAGCCGTGACGATGCCTTAAACCTATGCTAAAAAGTGGTTAATAACGTTCTGTGTGGCATTATACTGAGTGACACGTTCAGTGACATCACATTCAGTGACATCATAGCGTGATGCATTTTTTCC
>JAOVVA010000041.1:1997539-2012086 GCA_028565275.1 Leiocassis micropogon
TTCTGTGTGGCATTATACTGAGTGACACGTTCAGTGACATCACATTCAGTGACATCATAGCGTGATGCATTTTTTCCAGCATCTGCAGCCTATTCCACACATGTACACATCACAAATGTTAACATTCACACACACACACACACAGACACGCACGCACACACTCGTACACACTCATACACACACACGCACGCACAAACACACTGATATCACACACATACTCACATCTCTCTCTCAGACACAGACACACACACGCACAAACACACGCACATACACACACACATCTCTCACTCACACATGTACTGTACACACACACACACACCAGCTTTTTGGAGGTCTTATAATAAAATTCCTCCTATGCTACACACACATCACAAATGTTCAAAAATACAGTGTCATCTCTCACTCACACACATGGGCGCACACACACACACACACACACAGAGTTGACATGACAAATATTTAGGGCCTAAGCTGACATCAGCCCTATCATGTCATATTGTGCGAGTTGTGCAAGTTGTGCGGTGAAGTATATGTAACTATGTATTATTTTTGTACTACTGCATACTGCATTTAGAGTACAATAACGCACTGATATTTTATAGCCTTGGTAGTTTTGGCTTTGGTCTCTCTCTCTTTTTCTCTGAACATTCTAGCAGTGATGCACTATTTCTAGTCTCACTCTCTCTGCATGAAACCACTCAGCCCAAGAAGACCTGCCCGAAACCCGAGAAGCACCACTGATATACTTCAATCCAAGAACACGAGGGAAAATAAACACATTTCGATTAAGTGACATCCTTATGTTTTAAAGTGCCAAAATTACAGTACACAGCGGTTAAAAATTTCATGCCGGTTCTCTGTCAGTTCCTGAACGTGAATGTGAAATTATAGCCGTGCACAAGAGTTCAGAATCGGGGATAATTACAGCTTAGCGCTATGCGCAGATGAAAGACACAGTCTCGCGTTAAAGGCAATAAGATAAGGAGGATATGACTCGAACATCTCAATCACAAGTCTGAGCGTCGCAAATAAAGATGATAAATGCTATTAAATCTGATTTCGGATTGAAATTAAGACGCCCTGAATAATTTAAGGTATTAAATCTCCTACTGAGTCAAACACCTTGTGTGTGTGTGTATATATATATGTGTTAAATTATTTTAAATTATGCAAATCTTTAAAAAACAGCATTAGTCTGAAACTACTGTACGCTGAATGATTGACATCAGAGTTTTTTTTTACTATAAAGTAATATGTAGACTTATTTAATTTCGCTGTCAATATAATTAAAATTTTGTGTCAGAAATATTCCAGGATACGTAGACACCTTTAGAGATATGACTCTCATTGAAGTGCTTCACCGAACAATTTGCTGGAAGGTTCTCATGCATCTGATTAATTTATAAGAATGAATAGATAGCTTAGAAGTGATTTGAAAAAAAAAAGCCATCACCTAAGAGGAATAGTACATTTCTACCTGCTTGTTATGTTGTGACCGCACACAACATAAACGTTTGAAAAAAAAAAAAAGTGAAGTTTTCTGAAAGGAGATACAGTATTTTATGGAAGGAGTCTCCAGTGTCAGTGCTTTTTAAATTGTGGCTTCTTATAACACACTCTGTTTTTTCCCCCAGTTTAATTTAATAAAGAGGGAAAAAAAAATCACAGACGTGTGAATGAATGCCTCTTCATGCCTTTTATAACCGAAGTGCTTGTCTTAGCTGTTCCATGACCTTAAATTTAATTATGATTGGGTAAAAAAAAAAGTGTGACACAAATAATACAAAATTGTAATTATTGACAAACTGCTGCTGTATAACAGAAAGGAAATACTTAAAGACATGCCATTGTAGGAAAGTCGGAAATTTGTAGTTGATTATTTTCCTCTAACAGCTTGGCCTATCATGTTTAATTCCTTACACTTGTCTCTGATTGGTTGAAACACCACACACACACACACATCATATCATTCTTGTTTAAAGGATCCTATATGGAAATCGCTTACTTTTGTGAATGTAAATACATATGGTAATGATAGCTTTAATAAGACAGATAAAGGCAAGGAAGAAAGATTGCGACGGCCAGCAGATTGATAAAATATAGAAGTAGGTGTTAAAGTGCTATTTATGTAATAATTTGACCAAAGAGAGAGAGAGAGAGAGAGAGTCCCAGATCAGTGTGTATCGTTAATGCCATTAATGTGGTCCATGCTGATGCAGAATTCCGACTCCATCTGGCCAGTGTTAGTTAAAAGCTCAAAGAAGTGAATTCCAGTGATGGTTTCCTGCTCACTCCAGCCCTGACAGATGCCCACGGCTTACAAAGAGAGACAGAGAATCCCTCATTGTGCCAAAAGCTACACAGGGACTCATGTACCTGCATGTAATCCTTTCTTTTCTAGTCCGACTTGTACACGTTCCAGCTCTAAAAGAGGAAGAGGGAACGTAAAACGCCTGGTGCGAACGAGTCCCTCGGTGACGGCGGAACGGTTACTTTTTTCATACCTGCCTCGAGCGCTAAGCCACCTGCCGTGACGAGCAGCTGATGTCTGCCATTCTACATCACACACACAAACAAGTGCCCAGATAAGTCCTTACTCAGCATGGAAGGCCATCTGTCATTTCTGCAACTTTGGGATCTCAAAGAGCTAAAGAGAGTTGTGAAAGACTGCCGTGACCCAAAAACAACAAATACAATTTTAAGCAATGTTTAGCTCTGACAGGAGAAATTGGAACGTGAGCTTCGGTTAGGTGAACTCTTTATGGATTTATGGCGCCTGAGGGAATATGAGCTACAGGGTAGTACGCTGAAACCGGTTAGAGGAGAAAATGAAACTAATGAACTGTAACTTCCTGGCTTGCAATATCATATTTAAATATTTAACACTCGGTGAAGAATTTGAACAGAAAAAATATCTAATATTTTACAATAATAATCGAGTTGAGGCAATATACTAATATCAGGAGTTATCATAATTTTGGTAAAATACCTACAGTAGATGGCAAACTAGCTTGTGGAGGAAACCAACAAACCTCTATCCTAGCACAGACGGTGGACCTGGCTCCATTAACAGTGATAAAACTAATTCAATGAAATGTAAAATATGAATTATTATTATTATTATTATTATTATTAGTAGTAGTAGTAGTATTATTATTAATATTATTATTATTAATAATAATAATAATAATAATAATTTTCCCACTTATTATTATTGTTATCTTTTATTTTATGTTTATTTATTATTATTATTATAATTATTGTTATTATTATTATTACTTTATAACTTAAAAGCATAGGAAAACATTCATTCAGCAAATAAAAATGGTTCACCCCATCTCTCTTTATACTGTATGCACATACTGTAAAAAGATTATTTTCTATTTTGTAAATGACTTCTTAAATAATAAATAATACTGTACATCTTGAATTGTTTACATTTTCTAACATCCATGCAAATTGCACAAGGATGTATTTAAAAAAAAACATACGTAAAGAAAAAGTCCATTATAAAATTAGTTTAGTCTTTTGATCTTCGAGAATTTTTTTTTTAAAATATTCAAACCACAACTACACTGTAAAAAATCCAACTAGATAAATGTTGAATGAATTAATACTGTATTGTTGGACCAACGTCTTAGAGTGGTATTTGTTGAGACAAAAGGTAACACGTTGTTCTTGAAAACTTTGGAGACACAGACTGAATAAACTAAAAAAAATCAAGTTGAGCCAGCAATTTACCTTCATTGAGATGCAATCATGGGATTTATAAGACCCCCGCCCCCTCCCCCCTCGTCGGACTGATGCTATCAAACTTCACTAAAGGGGGGAAGATGGCCGTTTTGTGGACTCTTTATTATTTTGGTGAGTATTTATCGAGTATTTGTTTGTTTCTTTGTTTTAATAAAATATGATTTAGTTAGCCTACAGGTTTTTGAGACAGTTAACGTTATATACGTGAGGCCGGTGTGTTTCTGCTTAGCGTTATACAGAGGCACACTGACATTACTGAGGTGAGCTTAGCTAATGTTAGGTACACTGTACAGGAGCTAGGGAGCTAAACATTCACAACTGTATCCATCTTTTTCAGCACTTTGCCCTGACTTTTCCCCAGCAACAGCGGCCTGCGCCACACCAGCACACGCAGCCGCGCGAGCGCTCAGCTAACGAAACTTCGAGAAACCCCAAAGTGTTTAACAGTTAAGGAGTAGCGGTGCTTCAGTACTCGGTAATTACTCCTGAGAATGACAAAGTAAAACCCTTGAAAATATTAAACCCTTTTGAATATGAAACAATGCATAGCTTTAAAACATCATTAGAATTCCAGAAACAGTGTTTTACACTCTCTAGTGGTGTATAGCCTTATTAATATATTTGACTTTTTATCATAACTAGATATTCAGTGATATTTATCATCTGTGTCTTTACAAGTCTCCTCTCGTTTCTTTAACCAGAGCTCTGCTGTGGCGGATTGGGATCAGAGAGGTGATGTTTGGCCTTTTGGAGCTACAGGAGGAGCGTGAACAAACTGTTGGAGGTCCCCATGTAGTCTTGGAGGGTCTGAGTGACATTGCAGCAGCTTAAGGAGTGATGTTTGGTCAGGTCTGTGCTCTAAACATTGAGTTCCACTAGGACTGGACATACACCTATGAAGCCATCCGAACGATTATTATTGGACTAGGAGAGACACACACCCCTCAGATTCACATGCTGAGAAACTCTCGTTTCCATAGAGACTCTTTTTTTTTGTGTCTGACATATTGGGAAAAATAGTCTTCAAAAGTCAAATCTTTAAAAAATGTTGTAATGTAAAAGAATCAGTAAGATACTGATAAGCATCTGGTGTTCTCCAGGTATTTTATTGACCTTTAAGCAAAGTAGAACGTGTATTCTCCTGTTTTATGCAGATCACTGTTTTACTGTAACTCTGACTACTTTTGGAAAAATAAAGTTTTTTTAAGTAATGTTTGTGTGTTTTAATTGTCAGAGTATTGTTGGGCCAATGTGTTTTTATAGAAAAACAATCACTTTAACAAACTACATCAATGAGAGACAATGTACTTTTTTGAGTAGATGAAAAGTTGAGCTAAGTCAACCTTAGAGAAATATAATTTATATAATACTTGAGCTGACTTTAATATTTGAATTACAAGTTGAGTCAACATAAGAGTTTGAATTGAGTACACAATGTGTCAACTAAACAGCAATGTGAAATATTTAGTTTGGCCAGTAAATTTCTCTAAAAATTGAGTAAGCTTAAAAAAGCTGTGCAACTTGTTACTAAACTTTTTTAACGTTGAGGCGGCCTGTGTACAAATAAGCAAAAAATTTGAAGCAATTTTTTTTTAAAGCAAATAATGTTGGACATAATGTGTTTACTTGATGACATATTAGCCCAACATAAACTGGACTTTTAAAATAAATGGAAACATGTTTGTTTGTCTGAAATTGTATTACATCAAACCTATTTATCTAGGTTATATTAGCAACCCCGATAATGTGATTTGGAGTCAAGCCGGTCTGATACATATACCCGGACACAGGAATCGGCCTAGGGATGCTGCAGATGCTCCGCAGTTCCTAATCAT
The DNA here is from genome assembly GCA_028565275.1 of Leiocassis micropogon. Taxonomy (NCBI): domain Eukaryota; kingdom Metazoa; phylum Chordata; class Actinopteri; order Siluriformes; family Bagridae; genus Leiocassis; species Leiocassis micropogon. The sequence continues at coordinate 2,003,128 of JAOVVA010000041.1, forward strand.
CTTTGACCCAGGTGTTGAACAAAATGCATGCCGGTGGAAGAAGCTGCTAGCAAGACAGTGATGTGGTCCGCCTTCAGATACCATCATAACCTCGAGGGATCTTATTTGCTCAAACACTAAAGCATTCATCATGTGTGAAATGTACAGATTTTCCAAGGTTCCACTGCTTGATTTGTCACTAGCTAACTTGTTTGTCTGTTGTTTGGTGTGTGCCGTAAATATATTAACCGGGAATACAATACTAACAAGCTGAAAGAAGCATATCTCCACCTATCGTGAGTCAGACATACTCTGACACTCGATAAATCGATTCCCCTGCCGTGCTTGCATAACGGAACGAGTAAAAGGCCTAGTTGAGCTATAACTAAAGCTAGACATAACTGTGCATGTAATCATACTTGTTATAACCCTAACCTAAGAGTAATAGTGTAGAAAAGAGATCCACCCGACAACTTCATGTCTTTGGGAGGTGTAACAACCACGTATATACACGGAAATCCTAAACACAACCGAGAGAAAACAGAGGACTGACTCTAAGAGCGAAACACTAACTCCATCTAATTAAACTGAAATATATAAATCTTTTATCAGTAATGCTTTTTAAAACTTTGCAGATTAATTCATCTTTGTTTGGAAAAGTTAACGGTAGAAGCTGGCAATTTCCCTGAAGTCTTATGTTGACTTGATTCCATCAGAAAATGCGGTTATTCAGTTCACTTGAGCTGATGAAGCACTATGACCAGGCTTAAGATAAAAGGAGGATAAAAAAAATCGTATCAGGGAACAGAACTGGAATCTCTTTGAATGATGATTTTTATTTTTTAAATATTTTTTTTTTTTTGTGTCATTCCTGCCCTTGCCTTGCTTGAGGTTATGGCACTTATGTCTCCTCTGTAATAACGAGTCAATCCTTATTATAAAATGCGCTGTTAAAAAAAAAATATATATATATATAAACACATTTTATTCTGTTAAATAATTCAAGGCAACAATTAAAGCCCTCATCTCGACACAGGGAAATGCCATCCTGCTTTATTTAGTGGCAGATCTCCAAAGTCAACAACTGCTAAGAGGTGTTACAGTGTGGCATTAAAGAGAATAGCATGCCCAAATGAAAAGAGCAAGTTGGACCAAAAGGTCATGCTTTAATGCCAAGCTTCATTTCTTTACAACAACAAGTACTTCCAAAGGGAACGGAAGCTAGTGTTGCGCGTCATTTGGTTTTGCTTTATGGTCCTCCTCCATGCCATATTTGCTAAAGCTCCAGATGTGCAACGATAGACAAAACCCTGCCGTCGTTGCACCAAGACAGGCAGCGATCTTCCTAAGCCATTAAAGCAAGCTGAAATGTCCTGTTTTCCTGACGCTGGCTTCATAATGGCCGTCGTGAACATCTGCTCCTGTTAACGCAGTGAAATCTGCTTCATGTGACACCTGAATTACCACCCATTCACATTGACTCATAGAAAAGTTTTTCTCTTACCACTTTATTTTCTGTTCCCCAACAAATATATGCTTTTGAAGCCTGTGGACGATTATTTACCATACAACATTTAAGCTAGCCAATCACATGTCATACATTTAAAGTTTATTCTGTATTCCTGTAGATGCGAAGGGAATTTGGGTTTCTCTCTACTTTGTCTTTTATGTCATGCTACTAATGTAGAAAAGGTGAGGTTCAAAAGTAGTTTAGAGTATATCAGCACTGGCTGTAAAAACCTCTCGGGATTATTTATTAGAAAAAACAAACATATATAAAGGTTTATATATTAACAATAGGTGTAATGCCACTATACTTATCACTATTGTCATACCACCAAAAGTGCATCTTTGATTTAGGATTATAATCTTAAAGCAACAATATTAAATGACATAAAAAATTCAACCTTAAGTTAGATGTTTTATGCTTAAAAAAAATTATAATAAATAAATAAAAAAATTATATACTGTATATATTCCTTTGAAACTGGTCAGGTTGGAGACTGAACTGAAAATGAGGGCCAAAGCCTTGCCATAAATAAGAACCAATAAAGTCCTTCAGGAAGCCAAGAGAACTATTCCTCAAGATGACATGAAAAAAAAAACAAGAAAGTCTCGCTCTTTTAAAGCAAAATCTGAAGAAATGATATTGATATTTGCTCAAGATTGTATTCATATTGATATGTTATTTATTTATTTATGTTTATACTATGATATTTCCTCAACTCTGTTATTTGCAGCAGGAAAACACCTTCCGATCAATCAGAATCCAGAATTCAACAGCACCAAGGTATAAACATGATGTACATAATTTCCACAAATCTATCAAAGGATATGAGTGTTCCAAATCTGTAAATAATATCCAAGTGAAAGTTCAATAAAAGAATTTGAATCTATTTCTTTTCATCCTTGAAGCTCTAAAATCCAACCAAATGACTAGAAACTTTTTCCAATCCAGATGATTAAAAGAGTTTTTCAGTGCCCAGAACCGGAAAAGCTCCGTAGGTGTTTCAGACTAATGGAGACTTGGCGTCATTTAACGATGGACGACACAGTGAGACGTCTTTAAGTATTCAGCAACATTACCCTGCTAATGGCTATTGTGGTCAATGGGTCAAATCAAGATATGGCAAAGGACAGCTCAGTAATTACAGCATGCATGTCTTTCTAGGTTTTTTTTCCCCTTCCACACAGCCGTTATTTGTTTTCTCTAAGCATTTTCACTAATGGTAGTTTTTTTTCTGAACTTATGGGTGTTCTCACATGTGTCACACTTCATTTTCACCTGACAGCATGGTATAAAACTGATTTCGTTGCCTTTGCAGAGGTAGATATTACTAAACTACAGGCAATGTTTAAAAGGTAAGTCAAGCAAACAACACAATTGTTTTTTTTATGTCGTAGTTGTGTTTCAAATAACTAAAGCCAAAGGCCTTTTTTTTTTAAGGCAGCTCAGACAAATGTAGTAGACTTAACACGTGCATGCGTTCATGCACAACAAGTTGTTTCCAGGCATAAACAAAATACATTGACTGTGAAATACACTTGTGAAATAAATTCATGCAATCAATCATACAGTATGTGCACCCCGAAGCGTGTACGGAGCATACTTCTGTTATGCTAGAACACGTCGATTGATTAGGCTGAAACAGCTCTCGGCAACAGAGATTAAAGACGTGAGTCAACATTTGTTTGTTGTTGGTCACTTAAAATCTTTCAGTTTCCCAAAACAAAAAAACCCCTCCAAACATTAAATAGACTGCCTTTAGCTTCAGTTATGGTGCCCAATATGTTGGTGGCCAATTCTTGTGTTACAATGATTCCCTGTGCTCCCAGAACGACAGACTGAGTCCTGGAATATGTCTGTACCATATATAACATCATCTGCAGATGTAATAAAATGGTCATTCAGTACATTCAGGTCGTTAGCTGACTTCATTTTATTACCACTTAACATTGCTGAGCCTAGATCTGAGCAACTGAGCGCGTTTTCTCACTTAAAACGATTGTTCCGTTCCGTTCCCGAGCACGATTTCTCTCCCTCCTTTAATCACCCCGCAGGTCTGCGTTCACATTGTAACATCGGTTCCGATCATCTGGGTTCAAGAGACGTCTGGTATGTGATGGAAGCTTGTCCTTGTGAGTGCAAAATGTTTTATTAACAATTATTCGAGTGAAATATAATTCAAGCAAGTGTTGTAACAGAAAAGTAGCTGTCAAAAATGAGAAAAACGTAAACATTAAAATGTATCGTCATTTCTATATTCCTTGTACTTGCATTAGCATTAGAGTGTGTTACTAAAATGAAATAGTTAATATATATATATATACATACAGTATATATTTTATATATATATTTTATATATATTTTATATATATAAAATATATCCATCAAAATTTGAGATTTCATCCAGGCAATAAGAGTCTCCTGCTCTTGCATGTCAGGTTTTTCCTCTTTCTTCTGTTGTTAGCTGGTCTTGTGCTACTGTCAGAGGTCTCAGTCTATGTTTCCTACAGCGTCTGTCTGCAGGAAAGTATAAAAGCAAGAAATTAGCTGAAGGTTGCAACCATAACAACTTGTACAAATTCTTCCAACTTTCAAATTTTGTCACAGCAATCACAGATTGCTAAAATTGTGTGTGGAGCTTATGTTGATCATCAGCATCTCGATTTTCACAAGTGTCTCTGAGATGTGCTGGAGTAGATACATGAAGGTTCTACATAAAATGAGTAAGGACCTGTAACTCTAATAGCTACATCAGCACAGCACTTAAGTTCATCACATTCTACCGTTTTGGACAGGTCAATTTTTCTGGGGCCTTAAAGTAAGCAGACATGAGGTCTAATGAGCTAATGTGAAAGGATCATCCTGTATATCTTATTATATGCATTTAAAATGTCACCACAAGATCCACAGACAATTACCAGGAGATGCCGTGATAATATGAGACTCTCTTTAACAGCGTTAATAACTTTAGTATTTAATATTAACTTACCGTTAGCTCGCAGGCTCTCCACACCGTCCGGTTCGGATGATGAGGGTAGATGGTGTCGTGGGACAGAGGGGTTCCGACTCGATCACACTGGATGGTTTTCATCTTTTTGTTTATTTTTTCCTCACTTCAATATCGCACCGCGCACTGTACAGTATGCTGCTCGAGCCGCAGTTTAACTGCTGCTTACTGCTGCTGCACGCGCGCAAGTCTAAATATTTATGGATACTTTCGTAAATATTTATGGATACTTTCGTTTTTATCTGTGGTGTCCGATTGTCTTTGGATGTTTTCATCTGTTTCGTATGTTCTAGCAAAAACAGTACTTTGGCATTACTACAGAGATTCTTTTGCAGCCAACAGTAACTACGTCACTTCCTCTTTTGAGCACGAGCGCGTGCTTATATCCCGCCTTCCGTGCTCGGGAACGCGTGAATCGTTCCCCAGACCACCTCTGCATTCGGTCCAGGGATTCGTTCCCGAGCTTGGAACGATTGCATGCTCACAGACAAAAATCAACTGGTCCCGGGGCCGAATGTGCTCGGCAACGGTTACGGGACCCCAGTGAGAAAACGCCCGGAAGCAACCCGAGATCATAACATGACGATGGTGAAAAAGACCTCATTGACCACTGTTCATCCGGGAGCTTGAAGTGAAGAGGATGAGCAGCTTTAAATATCTAGGTGTCTATACTTCTGTGACGACCTTAATTGGATACTCAACTCCACCAGAGGTACAGAAGTGTGAAATGGTGAAATGCAGGACTTCTAGGTGTGAAATGCATTCCTCTTTCTTTCCCACTGCCAACAGTCTCCTAAACAGCTGGGAGGTGGTTACAATCATGGTCTACCATTTGTATTTTGCACACTCATTGTGGAATTTCTCACACACAATGCAGACTTTTCACACTCATTGTGGACTATGGTACACACGGCGGATGTTGCACAATATTTTTGCACAGTATTCCACACACTGCGCACTCATTGCAGACTTCAGGACATACAGTATATCTGCTTTTGTACTCTACTCTGCATACAGTATGTACAGTCTATTTGTTTACAGCATATATTTTCATATGCTGCTCCTAAAACAGTTTCTAACACATCTATTCTTGTTACATTATATATATTTTTTCCAATGCTGCTTTTAGAATAGCTTTTATTCCATCATCTATTCTCTATAATTATTTTTGTGGCAATCATTGTGGACAGCAAAGGAAGATTTTCACTGTTTCACTGAAACTGAAACACTACTTCGAGGGTAGTGTTTCAGATTGAGTGGCCACTATGCATGATGCGTGCATCGCTTCATGGGCTTCTCTTCTTACCCGTACACGCCCTTTTTGCTCCAAAGTCCAATCTTTATGCCTCCTAGCAAAGTGAAGCATTTTTACTGATTAGTTTCACTAACAAATGCATTTCTTCTGGAGAGACAGCTGTTTAGTCCTAATCCTCATCTTTAAACATCTCAGGATAATCACATGACTCAACACAGGTGAAGCATTAAACCCTTTTTCCTTGTCAAGACAGGTATGAAGAAAGCCTCTCCCATGGTGAATGAATTAGGAAGCCGAGATTGCCTGGACTGTGGGTGAATGAAGGAGCACTGATTCAATTCTCCCCAAACCACTCATCCTCCTCTAACTGGATTTTCACTTTCTGTTGAGCCCTAATGGAGGAGCATGCGCTTTTATTACTGGTGCCAGCTCCATCCGTGTGCTCCCAGTGGGCTGACCAGCAGGAACACACATCAGAAGCCACATGAAGGTCTGCTGTCAGCCGGGAGTGGAAATTGGCAGCAGCGGCAGCGCTGACAAAACTGTATGAAAGGCCAAATAACCAGTAAAGACTGAATTACAGAAAACTCTCCGGGGTCGTAGTCCTATGAAAGCCGCGGAGGCAGAGAGGATGAAAGGGGACGGAAACTGAAAATTAATTTCTCATCCTTTGTCAGCCTACTTTTCATTACAGCCGTTGATAGCACCCTTTTAAACATAATCCACATTGATTAAAAGTGTGAAAATGTCAGACTCTTACACCCAATTGACAGCCATTCGAATCAAATCAAAGAGGTGCCGGGCGATAAAAGCTCGCATTGCAATTGCGTTTTTACGATTAGCTTGTCTTTTTATTTTTGATGGTTTGACATGAAATGTAATAATGTTGCTTGTTAACTGGCGTAAAAATGATCGGAACAAAGCCTTATACTCGAGTAAAAAGTCAATATAAATCGCTCCATACAGTACGTCAAGTCTGTAATTGGTATTAAAAATTTATCTCAGATGGTTTTCGATTCATATGATTATGTCACAGGGACCAATATTGATAAATGCAATTAAAATGCAAGGAGAATAACTCTCTAAATTTTTCCACACTCAGCTCATCATCAAGGTCAAAGTGTCCCCCCCCCCCCACCCCCTAAAAAGCGAGCTAGCAAATGTTTAAAATCTTCCGTCTCTCTTTTCTCATTCTTCTCCACCTCTGCATCCTCGATCCTCCTGGTTACCAAGGCAACCATGTCTATATGTGTTGGATTAGTAATAGGTTCTCGAGCAACATTATAAACTATCTTGTTACTGCCCTTGCTTGTTCCAGTAGCTGAAAAAGTAAAGCTGACACAAGTCAGCAGTGAAAGAGCAGATTCAGGAACAGCAGATTTCTCTCTCTCTCTCTCTCTCTCTCTCTCTGAATACATCGTGGCACATATGGCCACATTTATACGTGCATACTTGTGCTTGTAGAAGCACCACGCTTCTGGAACCTCGCCAACACGGAGCCACCGTACAGGTTGGATATAATAATCCAGATTCAGCATGAATGCGTGACATTAAATACATCAATTACTGTCTTAAATTCAGATTTTAAACACAACACATGCGAACAAACATTTAAATTCATTACCAGAGGAGACATATGGCACACTCAACAGGCTTATTCCAGCTGAGTTTATACGAAGTTAATGCTAATACACAGACCACAGATCTTCCTCGAGGGAAATCCCCTTTTCAGGATGATACAGAGTGTGTATCCAGGAGGAATGTGGCGTAAGTGTCTATTTACTTGCAAATAACAGCTGCAGGGAAGATCCCAGAGCTTATCGGGGGGTTCATATTTTTATCAGCAGCAGCTGTCACTGCGTCTAAGAGCAAGGCGAGATGGGATGCGATGCATACTGATGTGCACACGCCCTAATCGCAAAGAAACAAATACAATCCCTTGACCTGTATTGAGAATAAAAGTGTTAGCTTTTCTCTGGCTTCCTAGTTACCATACAGCAAACAAGGACTGTTTTTTTCTTACCATGTATTTAATATATTATATACAGAAAAGATATATATATACAGAGCTATAAATAAATAATTAGTTATTCAGATTTGAATTATTAACAAATTTCCACATATTCTTTCCTGTTTTTGCATTTATTTTGACTTTTAAGTTCTAGATAGATAGATAGAAAGTTAGAATATAGAATAGAATATAGAATAGAGTATAGAATCTACAGGAAATTCCAGTGTCTAGTCTGATTAGTTGTTCTATGTATTGCCTGTATTTTAGTTTGGACTTCTGGATTGAAATTCAGTGACTGTGGAAGTCTGTTTGAATACAGTGAACTCAAAGAAACTCAAGAAATCAATTTGAGATGATTTAAGCTTGGTATGTTGTGCTGTGTTCATAAAGGGAGTGACATGGTCATCACCAATACTCAGGTAGGCTGTGCCATTTAAACCATGCTCAATTGGTACTAAGGGTCCCCAAGTGTGCCAGGAAAATATCCCTTTACACACCATTACACCACCACCACCAGACAAGGCAGGATGGATCCACACTTTCATGTTGTTTACACCAGATTCTGACCTTACCATCCGAATGATGCAGCAGAAATCAAGACTCATCAGACCAGACAATGTTTTTCCAATCTTCTATTGTGCAATTTTGTTAAGCATATGTGAATTGTAGCCTCGGTTCCCTGTTCTTTGCTGGCAGGAGTGACACTCTGTGTGGTTTTCTGCTGCTGTTGCCCATCTGCTTCATGGTTTGGAGTGTTGTGCATTCAGAGATGCTCTTAAACACACCTCAGTTGAAATGGGATGGTATTGTTGCAATCATCAAGGCATTTTTACCAAGAGAACTGCCCCTACTGGATATTTTCTCTTTTTTATATCATATCAGTTCTAAGAAACTTCTCCACTGTGGGACAAAGTAGGTACATCAAATCAAGTATATCTGATCTTATGCGAACCCTTGTGACGGTGATGCACCAAAATGGCAGACTGAGCTAAAATTAACACACTTCTTTAAAACATACCACAGCTTTTATGCAGGAAAAAAAATAATTAATTTGTATTTTCCACAAATACATGTTTTGCGAGAGCACTGCTGCTTCTTTTTCCTTTGAGTTTATGACAGTGTTCGGACTCAGACATTTAAATGAAAACTCTCATCTACTGCTGCTAATATAATGAATGGCAGCCACACTAATTCTTTTCC
>JAOVVA010000041.1:2016392-2028131 GCA_028565275.1 Leiocassis micropogon
GGCACCTCCACATCACTGCATTCAGTTTTTATTCACGATTTGTATAGTGTCCCAACTTTTTTGGAATCCGGTTTGTAATAACCTCCCTGTGTTTAAAAAGGCTTTCCACTAGAGTATAGCTGTTGAGATCTGCTCATTTACCCACAATAGATTTCAGGTGATTCGAGGTGTATTCAGCAAGGTTGTGGAGGCATGGAGCTCACTTTGTCCAAGCACATTAGTTCCAGTGAAATTAATCTCTAAAGGCATCTCATACAATTATGATTCGAGCAGCTACATCCAGTATGGGTGTGATGGTCAGGTGTCTACAAACTTTTGGATGAAAAATGGAGAAAGTGCTAGATCCCAGGAGTGAGTACCTTACAAAAAGTTTTTTTTCTTGATCTATGGATCATTCAGGTATGTATTGTATGTTTCACATGACTCAATGCCATTCATTTGCCACATGCAAGCATGTTTACTTAGAGGGCGGTTGTACAGTACGTGCAATTAAATATTTCTGAAGGGCAAGCATTCAACCTGCATTATTTCTAGAATCTAGAACATAAATTGTACCATTAAATCAGTCTAAATAATGGAAAAGTTAATAATCCATATTATGCATCAGAAATCTGAAAGTTTCTCTGAATGATGGATCATTATGGCTATGATAAACATGATTCGGTAGCTACTCGCACTTCATTCACATATATAATTAACATAATGCACGCTAATGTCTACACTTTCTTATTCATTTATTCAGGTCGTATTTTTAACAGGTTTTTTTTAACCCATTTCACTGCTTTTAGTCTGCATTATACTGAAGGTTAAAGGTTTTGCTGTTTAAAATCTGAGCTCAACATTTATTATTGAGAACAATAATTTCTTGATTTATTATTGAGAACAATTATCATATGCAAAACCAAAACAAAAAAAAAGCCAGAAAAAAAAAGGTAATTTACATACAGTTTCCTCCCCTGGCATCGCATGGGTCTGTAATTCCAGCAGTTATCCTTTATAAATTGCCACTGTGCAGACAAGAATACCTGCTCATCAAATGATCCTATTTGCACATGCAGATTAATGCTCCTTCTTTTGGATCTTAGTAAATAAATGTGCAATAGTCATTGATCACTTTGAGAGGTAACAACACAGTGAAAGATTACCAAACAGGTTCTAGATGAATCTTCTTGTATAGGGGAAAAAAAGTCTCTTCAGAATCTTTCCCCAGAATGACTCCCCAGGAGGTTGGTGAGGTTTATTCATTCTAAATGTGTCAAGTGTGCGTTAATGAAGAACAATCACGCAATCACACAGTTTTACCTTTTTGATGGGCTTTTAAGAAACATCCTAAAAGTTAATTCACAACAAATTTGTGTTTTTCATTATGCCTTAGATGCATACATCATGAAGCAAGGAAGGTCATTCTTTATATTCCTGACCTCAAGATGACAGGAACGACACCAACAAGGTCATTTACTTGAAGTATGATTTAGTGGCAGTACACGATGAAGGGGTCAAATCTACAACCCTGAGAGAGATGGAGCTGATTCTGGGGTCAGATGGTCACTCATCCTGTCTAGATGGATAAAAGATGAGATCTTGATATCAATTCAATCCAATTCAGTTTAAAAACATAAACAACCAGAAATATCAGTATAGCAAAATAATATTGGTATAACCCTTTCTCCTCTTCTGCTGATTTTTTATTTTAATTTTTTTTGGCTAAGCATAGGATAGCGACCCACTGTGCAGTTTGGATGCGTATTGAAAATCCTCCATGGTGAACTCGGCAAATCGATACCAAAAGAGCTGCAGAAATAGCCAGAGAGCATAACATATTCATCTTCCGTCCCAACAGACCTGCTGTCAGGAGCACTGCCTTCAGACCAAATTTGTGTCAAGGCTCTTGATTTGAATCGTGCAGACAGGTGGAGATACCTTTTGACCTCTCAATGGGGTCGATGCCACTTAGGGAGGAGGATTCTGAAATAATGCAAGGTGACTGGCTGATCCCAAGGTAGCCAGGTCCTGGCAACTTTATTACCTAGCTCTGGGATGAAGTTAATATCATGACCCATGGGTTATCAACACTGCTTTTTCTTTCCTTTCTGGTAGTACCTTGAGTTGACAACAGGAGGAGATCTAGGGAAAAAGAATAAAGTGTGTGGGTGTGTGTGTGTGTGTGTGAGAGAGAGAGAGAGAGAGAGAGAGAGAGAGAGAGTGTTTGTGTGTTCCTAGTTGTGGAAGGATGGGTGCAGGTAATGAGAAGAAGCAGTCTTCCTTGGCAGTTGTCTACAGAGAGAAACAAGAAGATAGCAATATGCTTTGAAGACCAAATAAAAGAAAAGACATAAAAAATAAGAGATTTTTTGAAAAAGAATTTGAAGGATTATAATTACCAACTAAAGATAGTCTGGCGGATGCCTAGGTGTGGCAGGGGATTAATCGATTATTAAATTAGCTCTGCTTATCATTCATTGTGCTGCAGCTGAAACGGCCACAGTGCATATCAGAGGGATTTGATTACGCCAGCATAATCAGCTCAGATTCTCACAGACCTTATTCAGACAGAGAAAGGAAAGAACCCCTCCCTCTGGTCTCATCCTCAAGCTCTTCATAACCATTTCCTGTCTCAGGAGGTAGACCCATCCCTTCCTTTAGCCTCCTTTTCTTTCCCATCTCTGTCTAGCTCGATGGCCACATTGCATCATTTACATTTGCATTTCTCCTTCATCGCACTGTCTGGGTATCCAGTATGTTTCTTTCGTACTAGATCATTACTTAGCCACAAATAACAGCTACAAACCTCGCCACAGGCTTGTAATTATGATTTATGATATCCACAAAAGTTTTAATAGGAGTTGGCCAAATCTGCACACTGCCTTTGATTATAAATTCCCATTTCATCACCCAGTCTGTGGTAAGATTTTTACTGCACAAGTTGCTTAGATCGTGGCACTGTTGAGCATTGTATAGTGCTGCTGCTTCATAGCTCCAGGGCTCCAGTTCGATCCTGAGTTCAGGTCATGGTCTATGTGGTGTCTCACAATCTCCATGTGTCTGCATGGGGCCAAAATATTAAAACATGTTAGTACTCTAAATTGGCCTTAAATTGACTAAATTGACACTAAATGTGTGTGTGTGTGTGTGTGTGTGTGTGTGTGTGTGTGTACACACAGTGGTGAGATGGAGCTGATTCTGGTGTCAAAAGTGCCGAGCTGAAGCCAATTAATCCATTCATCCATCCATCACTCCATTCATCAGTCTGCCCGTCCTTCAGTAATTATTTTCCATGCGGATCAATATACACAAGGATCCTGGATGAGCACACTAGTGTATCTCAAGGCATCACACATCCATCCTTCCATCCATCCATCCATCCACCCATCCATCCATCCATCAATTTATCGAACAATAACTATTTTCTATCAATATACCAGTCCATCTCAATGTATAACATATTGACCCATCCAACTATATATATATATATATATACCCATTTCTATCCATCTTTCTATCCATCTCTCTACCCACCAGTAACTATTTTCCATGAGGACCAATGTAAACAAGGATCCTGTATGAGTTCACCAGTCCATCTCAAGGCATCACACATTCACCCATCTACCAAACTACCCACAACACATCCACTAATGATCCATCCGTCTATTTATCCATCCACCCATCCATCATAAATTGTTTTCCATGGGGATCAGAATACACAAGGATCCAGGATGGGTACACCAGTCCATCTCAAGGCATCACACATTTACCCATCTACCCAACTTTTCACCCATCCATCTATCTATTAATAGCTATTTTTTTTCATGAGGAGCTCATCCTTCCGTCCATCCATCCATCCATCCATCCACCCAAACTCTCCATCTTTTCATCTATCCATCCGTCCACCCATCAGACCATCCATCCATCCACTATTTTATATTAATATCTTTGAACTTGAGGGACGAATACCCCCTGAACATGTACAACAACTTTAAGACATATCTCCCAAGCACAAACAAGTTTATACTGTGGCTAGATGCAGCTGATCATACTCTGGTCCACATTCCTGCATGTCTTGTGAGATGGAAATACAATAAACATACAGTAATCAGAGATCAGAATCACCCCATAAACACATGAGGCAACATACCAGCTTTGCTAACCTAGTTATGAAGTTTTCTATAACTATTTGTCATCAGGCACAATGTTGTATCTACTACACAATTCAAGATAAAAGTAAATGTCAGTACTGTATTTGCAAAATAAATAGCAACATAGCTACATGCTTTAACGCTGGCATAATGTAAGCTCACATTTCCAACCTCTCATTTCCAACCTCTCTTACACACACACACACACACACATTCTGCTTTTTAAATGCTGCCAGTTGGTTACCCAGGGTGTTTGGCTAGAAAAGATACATGGCACTATATTCAGTCTTGGCAGCATGCAAGGTATTCATTTGCTTTTTATTTTAAAACATTTAGATATATAATAACATAGTTGTGTTTGGTCACCGTGTTCCTAGTGTCCTGCTGAAATTCTGATCATCTGTGAATGCTTTTACCATCACTAAACAAGTATCTAAGTGCGGACAAGGACGAAGGCTTTACTAAAAATGGAGGTATATTTTTGAGGTAAGCTGTTAAAACTGTTTTCCTTTTTTTTTTTTTTTTTACCGCCAGTGGTTCTTTAAGGGTTTGTTAAAGAGTTATTGGTGATTGGCTTAAGACTATAACTGGAAACCTGTCTAAAATACGTTGTAGGCATAAATAAATACTGACTGTTTCCCAAAGAGTGAAAACTGTGAACCCTATAAGAAGATAATAAGAAAGTGTTTGCAGCAAATATAAAAATATAATATTCAACCACTAATCTGCCTTATCCTGGTTGGAGTCATGGTGGATCCGGAGCTTATCCTGGGAACATGGGGCACCAGGCGGGAACACATCCTGAAGGAAATCCATGTATGGATTTAGCGCAGAAACCCTGGAGTTAACCCTGTGAGTCAAAAACACTACCCACTCTACCATCATGACATATTGCCATTCTTGAAAATACAGGTACCCCAGTTTGGGTTTACAGAATATCAGACTACAATTGATCTATAAAGATGCTTTAGTTTTCCTAAAACTTTCTCAACATTCAGTATGGTGCAAAAGTCTTGAGACATCCCTCATTTCATTATATTAAATAAAATGAAATGGTGTAGATGAGATTGGAATGGGAACAAATGTTTTGCTGCAAAATGCCTAAAAATGTAACAGTTATAAAATTAGTTGTTTATGGAACAACCACAGCAGCAACCTTATTTCCCCTCTTGTATTTAACCACTCAGCATTCAACATCACCAGTATACTGATCATACTGTATGTCATCATCTGGACCCGTCTCTTATTGGATCATACTTTATGTCAGATGTCAAAACAATCCCTTTGAAACTGGTTAGGTACAGGGACGGGACTGAAAATGAGATGAAAAAGTGCCAAAAATAGTCCTTCAGGAAACCTGGAAAACTATTCCTCGAGACTATATTAAAAATACAAGAAAGTCTGTCTCTTTGGAAGCAGAATATGAAGGAATTCTAATTTATTTTAGATATGCTAAAAAACTTAAAGGTTTAACTTGGAATGTAAGTGTTCCAAAAAAAAAAAAAAAAAAAAGAATGAGCTCTTTATTAAGAGTTGCTTTAGGGTATAGTGGATGAGGAAGAGTTCCAAGATCCAAAGAAGAGACCAGTAAGGGCAACCAGAATCCTTCCTAAAACTGCACATATGTCCTGCAGGTATGCAAAATAAATGGTTTGATTACACAGAAATACCGCATATAAGGTGCACGCGTAGGAAAAGCAGGCTCCTTTCGGGTTCTTTGGATCATGTTGCAGTGCGAGGTTTTTAGAACCTTTCCTTAAAGAGAAACACAATGTTGTTGGGTTGCATACAAGGTTAAGGCAGTTCCTCAGAGGGCAACCGAAGCCCGTTTCTAAAAATGCAGGCCATGCTAAATCTCTGATGTACAGTACATATCATCAGCATCCAACACTAAGAATAAACACATTTTTTTTATTAAATAATAAATAACCGAAAGGGAAGTTCTGCTTAGAAACAGCGGCATGCCATGAAAACTTGCGTAATGAGACAGAAATATGCCGAAGAAACAAAGCAACACCAGACTGGAGGCAGATGAGAGTGGACGTGTTCTAGTTAACGCTGCCAGATCACATGCACATCTAACAGTACAGAGATTTCTCTTCTCGCTGCACACACCAGAGCACTCGCCATAAATAAGCTAAGCCGTGCCGCAAACCAGCCGAGAGACTTTCAGACATTCGGCATGACGGTATCATGTTGTGTTTGGAAAACAACATAATTGCATCGATCAGTTTAGCTTTGGCTAGGAGGGAAGAGTGCCAGCGAGGGCGTTCAAGCCAGCAGTGACTGTTCGAGGTCTCACAGAGCTCTGACCACCACGGGCATTTCTGAAAAGAGCAAAATTGCTTCTTTTTCTTTTCTTCTTAAAAAAAAAAAATCCAACTTCCCTTGAGCATTTAAAAGCAAAAGCTCAGAGTTAAAGATGGAGGTTTGTACAGCAGATCTCTCTCTCTCTGTTTGCTCGATGCTGAACTCTCAGGTTCTAGCAGTCTTTTTGAGGGCGCTCGCTCTATTCTGATCCAATTTTTGTTCATCATTTATTCATTAGCCCTATTTATTAAGGTAGAGCTCGCCGGTCTCCCGATCAATGGTATATTTACCCAAAGAAGCAGGGCTTCCTCTCAGAGCTGCAGCATTATTAAAGGCAAAGCCAGATTACCGATGGCTCTGAGATTAAACTATCAACCCATTGAATTAAGGATAGTTATTTAGTGACCATGTGTAGAGATACAGATGCTTGTAGATGCATACGGACAGCTTAACATGCATGGAGTTGATTAGCCATGCATGCCTGCATACTCATGTAAAAATAGACATATTTTATACAAATTCCCTTTGGGATCGATCTATCTATCTATCTATCTATCTATCTATCTATCTATCTATCTATCTATCTATCTACTCTACCTATCTATCTATCCTTCTACTGTATATGTGTGCAGAAATGCATTCTTGTACACATGTCTTGGCATATACAGTACACGCATACACACGCACACACACACACACACACACACACAGATTTCTACTGCCAATCTTCAGCCCTCTCTTGTTATTCTTTCAGTTCCACAGGAACACATATGATTCAATTATGTTCAGATTTGACCCATTATTTTTTTTCCCCTTACAGTTTTTCTTTTCAAATGCATACGTTTTTAAATTCTCTATTTATTTGTTATTATATATTTCAATTTGTTTTTCCATGATTTATGTAGTTTGATATTATGATTTTCTACAGATCCCCTAAAGAGACAGAAAAGAAAGAAAGGAAAAGATTTTCAAAAAACATGTAGAAACAACAACAATTAAAAAATCTATAAATAAATAATTTTTTTAAATGTCCCTTTTTTGTAAGATCTCATGAAGTGACTAGCGTCTTTTTTTATTCTCTAGACACTGGTTAACTACTTAGGTAAAAATACTCATTATCAAAAAAATCCCTTTTTTAATAACAATATGTAAGATGCTTTATACTTACACTGACGCTGATATTCAATAATTCATAAATATTTTTTCCATGACATTCACGTCAAGGCACATTTTAGAACTGCACCAAAAACAAAAATATTTTTTTCCTACCATTGTGCCCTAGGTTTTTAACCAAACATAGATAAGACTGTTTTCTTATCATTTTTGTTTATTTCTTTAAAAATTAAATTAAAAAGATACATTTAGCTAGATTTTTGAGTTTAAGAAGTCCTGTAATTTTCTATCCTGTAAAACAAACAAAAAAACTAAAATGTCTTGCATTGACTTTTCTTACACTGATCCAGATAAATTGTCAAAACAGGACTGTTTCGAAGTATTCTTATTTGATTTTTTTTCCCTCTTGTGTACCTTAATAGCCTTTAAAAAAAAAAAAAAAAAAAAAAAATTTACCAAACAACTTGATTACATTATATACATGTCTTAAGTTTTCACGTATGCTTCACAAACCTTATTCACTTTTATTCGCATGCCAGTTCTAAAATGTGCCTTGACGTATAAGAAACTTACAATCTTACATGAAATGCATATGATGTTTGCGTAAAGGTTTTACACAGTACTTCTGTAAACATCCAGTTCCCTCATTCTCTCCTTTACCACCTCAGCTCTCTCTCTCTCCCGCCCTCACTCCCTCTTTTTTACTTGCTTTCTGTCGTTCTTTTCTTCTCACGTTGTACCAGCATTCAATTACAGCCACATAATCACTTTTCATCCCCAAGGCTTGACGTGCCCTCCGGTTGGCGAGAAGGGAAAAAAAAAAGTCTAATTACTTGCTGACCTTCACACCCTTTTCCATCTCACACACATGCTTGGAGTACAGGGCCCAATGCTCTACCGGTAAGACACACGTGTTCTCCCTGTGCTTCAGATGATGGTGATTAACAACATACAATAAATTGAGTTTTTATGGAGTGGAATAGCTGAAGATACTGCTGGCTAAGATTAGGCCTCATTAATCCTGTATCATAGATATCTGCATAATTGCTTCACAGAGGCACATGAGGTTTATTTTTCATGGCAGTAAGGCAATATCTTTTAGCATCTCACCACGGCCATGTTATTAATGTTTAAACTATAATCAAGTATTATTATGTCTTGATGTTAGTTAGTGAATGATCAGGATGTCTGATTCCTTCTGCACCCAAATCCTGAACTAACCCATACGCCAACCACCCAACCAACCAACTAACCAATCAACCAACCAACAATTCAGCTAACCTATAAATCAACCAGCCAACCATCCATCCATCCATCCATCCATCCATCCATCCAGCCAAACCTTTAATTCCCCATTAAAAAGCATTTTGGTTCCTGTATGTTCAGAATTTTCCCTCTGAAACAGGCAGTCAAAGCACTGTCATGTTGAATTGCTACTTTACCCAGACTTTTACAACCACATGCCTGAATGGCTATTGGTTCTGTTCTGCTATAGTGAATTTCAAACTTTCATGCAATATTTTGGATAGAACTAGTGGTACATCAATAAGAGCAGACAAGCATGTGTAATGCTAGCAACTGGTGAGGCAGTGGACAAGAACTAGCGGTAAAATTATACATCCTCAAAATAGTGATTTGTATTATTAGTCTTATCGATTAAAACATGTACTAAAGTGCATTAACTACCCTAGAGTCAATGTTGATATAAACTCAAATAAAAGTAAAGAAAGGGGACTTTCCACTGTCGTGCGGTCATGTGGATCTGATGTCGCTTCATCATCAGAAATGGATCGATAACCATAAACCCAACAATAAGTCTAAAATGCTACCCTGAATTTGTTGCTAATCCCTACTCACAAACACTAAGATCCATCTCATGTTCCTAAACATCATAATAATTGGGTTTATGGTTATCATTTATAATTCTTATTACTTGATTTGTAAAGGGATACCCAAAATAAAAACATGGACATAATACTTTAAATACTAAGACATGTCATAAGCAGATACTACTAAAAAAATTCTAAAGAAACTCTTTTATTTATTTACTTTTTTTTTATTTGTTGTATTGGCAAGGGTGTAAATAATCCAATTAGAGTTCATCCTAATGTGACCTCATATAAGAAGCAGCATATGGCTCCGCAGTAGATTATTTACATAGACAGTAAAACAGAGAATTTAAAAAAAAGAGTGAAACAGAGGGACTTTGAGGTATAAAAATGTGTTATCTGAGGGTTGTTAGAGCTGGGGCATTTCGTGAGACATCTAAGAACTATGTCAACTTGTTAAAGAAATACAGTAGGTAACTATAAACTCAATAGCTAATTTTACACACTAATCTTAACAAGCACAAAATCTTAAACTTTACAGACAACAATGAAATTACAAAACACATCTTTTGCAAAACGTTAACCAAGAACTAGGACCCAAATTCTTTAAATTAGACTAACGCTACACCCTCAATATTTGTCTCTAAATATAAACCCAAAATCCCTAACCCTTTAAGGCAAACCTACATCCTAATCCTTTATACTTTATTTACTGTACTTTTTCTGAACCCTAATTCCTAAGAAACCCTTATCTATAAACCATAACCCAGTGAGCACATTTCATTTCGAATGAGCCTAAATTCAGAATTATAATTACACAACAAGTTTCTCACGGATTTATCGGCAGCACTTCATCGCATTTAAACATCCTCACAATGGACGCGATGAGTTTTGTGAAAGGCCATTAAAAATGAAACGATTGCGCTGTGCTCCTGTGCGAACGTCTGGCGAGGAATGCGCCGATTTTAATTGT
Organism: Leiocassis micropogon; assembly: GCA_028565275.1. NCBI lineage: Eukaryota > Metazoa > Chordata > Actinopteri > Siluriformes > Bagridae > Leiocassis > Leiocassis micropogon. The sequence goes on from JAOVVA010000041.1 coordinate 2,026,751, forward strand.
GCATAGGCATTTTAACTGCGCATTAATTTTAATTGCACAATTGCATGCACTTCTGTCTGCCTCAATAAACGGCCAAACCATAGACCTGACTCTCCACCTGGCTTTACAAGACTATTATGTTATATGATAAAAATATAAGCATGGGTTCTCAGCAAGCCATTCGAAACTTGTATGTGTGATGAAGTATTGACAATGTGGTGGCACTGAAAACTGACACTTAGTGACCTGATACTGCCATCTTAGTGTAACCCCGTCATATAATATGGACATCACCTTAAGCTTAATAGCCGCACAAGGCAAGAGTTGCATCACTCACTCCCCAGAATGCTTTTCCACTTTGTTATGCTTTGTGTCTAAAGAATGTGAAGGCTTCTCGATTGCTGTGTGCTTAATCAAGCCTCACTATGTTCCTGACCCACATCTTTTTCTATCAATTTATTTCAGGAATGACTTCAAAGCTTTGCAGAGTTAAGGCTAAGAACTACAAGGCATTGTCGGATCAGTTTATACCTCTAGCATGCATACTGGATTATCTCAATAAAAAAAAAAAAACAAGCGCTGTAAAATTCTTGAATCTGATTGGGCTGGATGGTTTGATTGGGTAAGAAATTAAACTAATTGTGAACTATAACGCAAATTCTTTAAATTAGACTAATGCTACACCCTTATTATTTGTCTCTAAATGTAAACCCCAAAACCCCAACTCTTAAAGGCAAACCTACATCTAACCCCATATACCTAACCAAGGCTAACCCCATATACCCCATTTACTGTATAGTTGCAATACAACATTCAGTCCTTCAGTTTTTTTTTTTTTTATCTTGCTTGAGGTTAACAAGCAAACATGCAGATTGCATAATGCAGCTTGTAACAGAGAAACAGCAAAAAAGCTAATTCCTCTGTCTTAAAGACTCCGGCTGTGCCGACTATGGGGACTCCTTCCATAAACGTTAAATACACTTCTACTTACAGAAAACGGGCACTCACTGAGCAAATAAGTTGTAATGAATAAGGTTTTACTATAGAAACAATAAAGTATTAAAACAAGTACATGAATATAAAGCTTGCAGCAGGAATTCCATTTGGAAAAATATTTGAAGGTGCTGTTTAATGGTTCATTCTGATTGGTCAGAAGTTGATCAATCTGTCTATCCATCCATCCTCAAGCCATCTTCATGAATGATGGTCAGCTAAAATGACCTAATGACTACATGCCAGCGGTCATTGATGTAAACGGGAAGTTATGTTGCTGAGAACACCAATGTTCTTGCAACGTACAGGCACACATGTCTATTGAAGACATGTACACCACACGCTGCATCCGCAAAGCCACCAGCATTGTGGCTGATCGGACACACCCCTCTCACACACACTTCACACT
>JAOVVA010000041.1:2033581-2059594 GCA_028565275.1 Leiocassis micropogon
TCCCTGGATCTTAATAAAACCTCTTAGAAGGAACTGTCTGCTTTTGGGTTCACTCTTATCCTGCCCCGACCGTAACACCTTAAAACCGTTGGCTAAATTTCCTGACCGTTATACAAAGCATGCATCTGAGATGGTAACATGCCAAGCCTTAAAACAATCTATAAAATGCCAATACAATAGAAAATAGAAAATAACAAAAATAGATAGAAAAGGCATAAAAGTTGAAAAGAGGTTAACAAGCATTTGCTGAATTTGCGTCTGAAATCAGCGCACACCCTGCCCTATTCTTCAGCAAATGTAAACACTCATTATTGTTTCTGGTCACCATAGTTTCATTGTCGTGTTTCATCAAAGGTGCCTAGTGGTCTATAATTTTTAGTGGGAAGCCACTTAATCTCTCAAAACAAACAATCCACTTTTGCTGGAACAGACACAACAGTAAAAATGTTATGCAATTCAATGCATTTTGTGCATAAGCCCGACGTCCAATAGTGGGCTAGCAAGGCCTTTGGAAGCTTTTTTTTTTTTTTTTTTACTTCTTTGTGCTTGCGCTAGCTTCATTATCCCTTGCTTGCTTTGCTCCATGAAGAAAACGTATCAAAGATGTATCTGGACGTGTTCCAAACCTAAGAAAGAGGACAGAGGTGTTTGCACTGGACTTGTGCTTGCTGTGGGGCAGCAGAGCGAAACTGCAAGCCCAGATAATGATACAGTAACGTGCTAACATGCTAACATGGTGCCGTGTGTCCTACACAGCCACATCGTTATCACAGGTTCCTTTCCCTGCAGCATCATTAACTCACCATACACCTGCTATTTCTCACTCGCATATCTCTCCCACCCTGTGGCGCTGTCTTTTTATGTCTTTTATTTTTCCACCCACTCTGTCTCTACTACCATGCCGTGCCTCAGCTCGTCATACGTTTAAAGTATCTGAGCTGAAGGCTATAAGGGTCATGTTAAAGAAAAATGCACATGCATCTTGATTTCCCATTTGTATGGTTTAGATCCATAGGTCTTTCCATCCAAAAGCCTAACCATTATGAAGAAAATGCCTATGCTACATAGAAGCTAGATCCAATCTCTCCGATGGGGTTTTAATAATATACACTGACAGCATACATGCCTTTTGCCACTTATGGGTCACTTGACGTCAAACACTTTTCCGCCAAACAAATACTGTTTTACAGATTGTTCTGAATGCCTTAGGAGCCTTCATAGCTCTGTGTATACCGGCTCTGCTGGATTAGACAGCCCAGGGTCTTCACTATCTCATTAACGACATCTGGAAGAAAAGTAAACACAACTGGCAGAAAGCACATAGAAGGCAATGTAAATGCATTAAAGAGCATGTCGAGAAGAGAGAGTGCGCTAGCTTGTGGAAAATGAGGCAAGATGATTTTATAGATGGGTAACACTTACAAGTATTGGCTTAAGGTTAACACATTACCTGGGATCTGGAGCAATTCTTGGAACTTCTTGGAAGAAAGCACAGATCAGATTTCAAGATGAAATCTAGTTTAGGCAGCATTTTTTGGGAATAACTTTTGTCGCATTTGGTAATTGAATCAAACGCAGTGCATACAGAAGTTCAAGTTTAAACAGAAAGCAGCCCACCTGTAAGGCCTGACGCATACTCTCGTCAGTGGTGAATTGAGGTTGCGGTCTGGGAAGTAGATTTTGGCACTGTGACACATCAGTGGCATATGAGCTGGTATTGGGGCAGGTCTTGTTTTTAACCCAAGCTACAGTATAGTCCAACCCATCCTGGATGGACCAGCGGATCTGTCAAATCTGATTATACTTAGATATAAAGGAAGCAATTCAGGAACTTTTAGAATTAAGTGCAACATATTCTTGATGCTTACACTAACACAGTTTCTAACTGGGATTAGACGATCCATCCAGAAGCTCAAGATAAACAATGTACTTTGTACATGTACTAATGTGTCATTATTTCATTTTGGATGAAATTGGACCATCCCAGATAGCAGATAATGTCAAATATTACAGTTAAAGAACCAGTTATCGAAATCTTTTTGAATTTTACTTGGTGTTTGGAGTTTTTTCTCACCAGTGGTATGTTGGGTCAGACAGATTTAGTTGAATTTAAAGTGCTAAGTGTGAAGTAGTATTGGAACAACACTCATTGACAATCCATTCTTTAATCAAAAAATATAAAATACAATTTGAAAAAACTATAAAACATATTATGTAATAGTGAACAATGTGTTATGTTCATTAATTCAGCAGACATTTTAATTGAAATGAAAGAGATACATTATTTGAAAAGAGGTGTGCGACACAATAAGCCATTTTAACTGCTTAAAAACGAAGTTATAAAATTCAGCTCATGTTGGTTTATAAGAAAGGCGAAGAGTGCCTTCATTGCCCTTTTGTTATTTTTGTAGTAAACAACATGCACTGTATCTTAAATTGCTATTTAAAGCCATTTCAAAGCTTTTATTTAAAATTAAATTTTAAAATTAAATTTTAAAGAGCCCAACTGTAGGTCCAGGATGAGGTTATCCCTCTCTGCTTGTCAACTGAGTTGGCCGTGATGTCTTGACATGGTCGTGATATTGACTCATTATTGGGTAAACTAGATTAATGCATCTAGAAGTTGAGTTATGTCAACTGGACTCAATTTCCAGATAATCTCACCTGGATGACTGAGAATCTTCACAGACAGATTAATGCATCCATCAAGATACTGTATCTAAAAGAGAAAACTACACGTATGTGTAGGAAAGTTTGGAAGAACACTGTTTACAGTACGTCTGGTAAAAATATAAAGACTCTTGGCAGAAGAATGGTGAGGAAGGCTTGGTGCAAACTCTCGTGCTTTAATTTTCCCTTTTATATGTAAATCTGAGTGTTTTTCGCCAGCACTCTCCAACTCGCTCCGTCTTCCTTGCTGAATGTGAAAACTGCAAATTGGACTGTGATTGAGTGGCAAAAATTACATCCATCCGCTTTTGCCGTGACTACATTACGACTGTCAATCAGTCAAAATAAGAGTTGTTTTATTTCATCAAATCAAGATGTCTAGAAATCTATCAGAGGCCTTGCTTCGAAACCAAATTGAAACCTCTTCTCGTCCCTCAAAACAAACAATTCACTGCTTTTCAGGCAGACACAACAATAATTTAGCCTATTGAGTTTTTCTTGATTCTTTTCAGCTGAGTAACATGCTAAACTAATAATACTGATGTCAAGTAGCAGCTGAGCGTCATGTTTTTTTTATTTTATTTTTTTAGGGATGGATGCTTCAGCTAGCTCGGTAGCACAAATGCTGTTTCTTACACTACATGCAAATAAAAGCTTTGTTTTTCGGTGTTGAGCCACGATTCAACAATATCAAACCCCCTCTCTAGTATGACCCACTGGCAGAGCAAAAACGAAAACAAATGACACAATTACTCCCACGTCTGCACAAAAGAAACGTATACCATGAGTGGCAGCTGTGTTAATTCGGCCAGCGTTTGATCGGTTCGGAATGAATTAGCATTAGTTATTCACCTGAAAGCAACTCTAATTTTATCGCTGCGACTCAGACGGGCACAAAAGGCTCTTAAGTGAAGAGGAAGTGAAAAAAAAAAAAAGATGTCACAGTGTCTGGGCTAATTAAGGTGAGAGTCCTTACTGAAACACAAAGCTGCTCATGTACACACAGAGAATATTTTACACTGTGAAATCATGACTCACGCAGGATTGCAGCTTTATATATTACATTTGAAATCAATAGTATGGGGGCGATGTTAGAGAAGGGATTTTGCTGGAAGCCACTAAAGTACTCCAGAATTTATTACTCAAGGTGGTAGCCAGACTTAGCATGGGGAGAACGCGTGGGGCCAAAAGAGCTGCTTCTTTTTATTATACAGACCTCATAAACCCACCAAAAAGAAACAAATGTTTTATAATATCATTTAATAGTGAACAATGTGTTATGTTCATTGATTCAGCAGACATTTTAATTGAAATGAAAGAGATACATTATTTGAAACGAGGTGTGCTGCACAATAAGCCATTTTAGCTGCTTAAAAACCAAGTTATAAAATTCAGCTCATGTTGGTTTATAAGAAAGGCGAAGAGTGCCTCCATTGCCCTTTTGCTATTTTTGTAATCAATAAAATGCACTGTATCATAATTTGCTATTTAAAGCTATTTCAAAGCTCTACACAGACTGTGTTTACTAAATCTGTGAAACGCAGGTAGACTGTAGATTTGATTTGATTTGATTTGATTTTTGGACAGTGGGGCCTTCAATTCGATTCAAAAGTACTAATGTTTACAGTCTGACTCTATATTTCTTACATAGAAATAAGAAAGAAAAAACTTTCTTAATTGCTGTGTAATTTGTTTATTGTTTGAGTTCTTAATCTCATCTAAAAAAAAAAAAATACAAAATTTACACAGACAATCATCTGTTCCACACTCCAGTCCATTAGCTGGCGATATTGCAACAACCTGCACATGAATTCAAAACGCCAACAAGAAGCGATACTCGTGCAAAATGCAAGTATTTGCTAATAATATTAATAATGTTATTGATAGATTTTTTTTAAGGTCGTGACATGTTTTTAAGGTATTTGTCAATTTTAAATCATTTAAAAATTGTAAGTTTACCTATTTTTTTTATGTTAATTGATTCTGAATCAAAAACTTGATGCATTGATATAATTAATTTAAATGACCAACAGAAGAATTATTACATTGCATGGCTCTGGTGTAAAATAAAAATTATTAATTAAAAAAAATATATAAGAATTCTACATCAGGGGAAAATACTGCTAATGAGTTTTATTAGCAGGGAATTTCTTATTATTCTCAGACGGTAAAGAAACTTTCACTTGCATTTTGATGTATTCGTATACTGTAGCTACTTCAAGCTACACAGTTCTTTAAACTTGTGTTTCCAAACAATGCTGTTCAAATATCCCAAACTAGCAGGTTGTCTGGTTGCTTTAATGCCTAATCTAACTGATCAGCCAAAAAAAAGCAGCTTTCCTGAATAAAAAAATAAATAAATAAAAAAGAGTGGTTTAAATAAGGGAAAAAAATTACACTCTTTCACAAAATACTAACACATACTATTGGTCACTAATTCTGAAGTCTATTACTTTGTGTAGAAGTGAAATAGATTAACCAGTTTACACTTACATTAGCTACTTTAAATAAATACAGAATTAATGTCTATAAACATATTGTCATAGTTTTGCGCCAAAGTTTTTATCTTGACTGGGTAACATAAAATTAGAAAGATTAGACAGCACCAGGAAAGAAACATGCAGTGTGCCTTCAAAAAAGGAGGTATTTGGGAAAGCAGCATTCTTTGCTAACATTCAACTTGAATATGACTGGACGTGTTCTTGCCTCCAAGGACTGCCAGGCATTTTTTAAAATTATTATTTCCAAGGAAATGAAAGCCATAAATAATTTGTTGGAAAAATGTCTATTATGCTTTATCACATAAATAGACACAATAGACTTTTTTTTAATCCTTACACTGACACTGAAACCTCATCCAACTGTGAATCTTGCTTGCCAGTGTTTCAATTTTTTTTTTTTGGCATTTCCACTCAGGTCTGTGAAAATTCACAGTTCGAATTAGAACAGGTGGATGGAATTCCCAGTAGAGTTAGTTCAGCTCAATGCTATAGCAGCATGCCAAAACCCCAGATGTGATCTGATGTGATTAAGTCAAAGTCTCTTCTGATATTCCATTGTGCCTTGTCAAGGCGTTCCTGGCTCACGAAACAGAGCTTTTGTGACAAGGAAAAAAAAAGAGGGTGTGAGTTTCAATTCAAAAAGGCTTAGTGTCAGAATGAGCTTCAGAAGCGAACATCTAATACACTTCATCCCACCACACAGGCTCCCTGTAGCTCCTAATGCCAAGCTGAAGTGTTTAGCGCTTGCCTTTAGAATTAGCAATGAGACTACTCCCACCTACATGGAGTCCCTTCACAGGCGCTGTGTTATCAGCTAAAGGTACCCCCATGTGCTTGTCTCAGACCAGACTGTATACATGCTGTGAATATGAAAATAAACTGCCTGACCTTGTTTTCTCTGTAGATTCTGTCAAGGCCTGAAGAAGCAGCTGATCATCAAAGGAAAAACTACCTCCGCTGTTACCACTTGCTATGCAAATGACCCCATCAGTGTTGGAAATCAGTACACTAGACATTTGCGTTTGGTACATAATAAAATACCAGGATCCATATCGGAACAACACATATTGGTTTTGTTTTTATTTAGTTTCTTTAAAAGTGAGTGTTTTTTTTTTTTTTACAATAAAATGCCTCTCTTCTGTGCCTTGGAAACTCCCAGATATTCAGTAGACAGTGGTACACAAAGTACACAAATCCCATATTTGAGTAAAAGTGGAGATTCCCTAGGGCAAATAGTACTCAAGTAGAGGTAGAAGAGCTCCATTTACATGTGTACTTGAGTAAACGTACAGAACTTCAAATTTACTTAAGTATTAAAAGTACAGGGCTTGCATTTTCTCACAGTAGCCTTTTTCCTAGAAAACGCTCTCTTTTTCTTTCTCTCGCTCACCTTTCTAATTGTGAATGCGCTGTTTTTGTCTCAACCAGCTCAAATTCTGATTTCAACCACCTGTTGCATTAGTAGGCATGTCTCAAAGGAAAGGCACATCACGGTCAGCAGGTTGCAAAATTCCCACATACTACACGCCACTCCTCTAGGTATAAGAATACCATGCAGAAATGTAGTGAAAGTACAGATATTTGCTGAACAGTGTAGTGGAGTAAACGTAAGTGGCTACTAATAAAACTACTCAAGATAAGTATAGTGAAATATGTACTGAAGTACTCAAGTACTGTAATTAAATAAATTTACTCAATTATCTTCTACCTATTGATATAGAAACATCAGCAATGTCAGTCTGGCAGTTTCAGAACCTCAGATACATCGTAACAGCTTTCGACTAGGTACGGCACCTTCAGCAATTATCGTTTTCCTAATTATGCACTATAAAAAGCTCCTGACCAGGCAGATACAAAATATAAATAAGTGAGCAAGCAAGCCTTCCCTCAGAAAAAAAAATGCAAAAAAACGCACCTTCTATTTGTATCTATTCAAAAAACACTGGAACATCTGTAGTAAAAAGGTAATTAATGTTTTTTTTTTTTCATTCATCAGAAACACACCTGTTGCCATTGCGATTAATAAGAGCGATGCTTTGATAGATTGCTCATGTATGCCAGTTTGCAAAAAAAATACATTCAAACATCTGTTAACTGTAATAATGCAACAAATTGCCACATTTGGCCGAGGTTTAGTCATTTATTCTGATGCCGAGAAAGAGATACTAGTTTAATCAGTTTACACCCAAAATGTTTGGTCAACATGATCAGATATGTTTTTTTCTTTTTAATCAATATTTTACCATAGATTAGAATAATAACGATGATTATAACAAGGAGAAAATAATGCGCATGATTATGTGCTTACCAAGAAAACTGATATTTTAAATGACAAGATGTGTTCGAGTCAAGGCAGGACTTTAGTTTGTGCAGAATAACAAAACACAATTATAAGAGTAAAATTGCCCTTTATTTCTCTATGTTTCTCTATATTTTCTATATACTAGTTTCACTAGTGCTTGGATAACATCAATGTAAATGTTTTCTCATTACGCCGGAGCCATGACCAGACTGCCTGCTTCACTTTTGTGATGCTGGCCTCCCAGGAACACCTTTAATGGCCCAAACCTGTGGAAACGGGTTGGAGCGAGGTCAGGACTGTACGGACGAACTCCCCGTCGAGTTCCTGTAACGTGCAAGTGGAGTTGGTGAATGATTGTGTGTATGGTCCTCTTAGCTCCCTCAGACAGATGTGTGTCTTTCACAAGTTGGTGACAAGTTATCTGTCGATATCCATGGATTAGGCGTTCTGCTTGCTGAATGCTCGTGGGAACAGCTGCATGGGTTCTCAGCCACCTCAGCTAGGATCGTCATTCATACGGGCTTCTTTAAACAGTTGTGTTGAAGTCTTAAATGTTCATCTTAAGTACAAGTTGACATTGTGTTTAATACAATGAAAATCAATCAATCAATCAATCAGTCTGGGGTGTTCAAATTTTGTCTGCTGGCAAGCAAGATAATCAAGCAAGTCACAATTCCTTTTTTCATTTCTAATGAAGGTAACGTAAATAAAGCATCTGTCTTTTTTTCAGTCTTTATGGGAACATTCTGCTTCTATACGGATGATAAACCACTGAGGCATCTTGTACCTTCACATAAGGACTGGCACATTAATATGTTATTGGAACAGCACCGAAGACAAAGTATCGACATTTAAATTACCACAAGAGATTCTCCGAACAAGAGATTCTCCGACGATGCGACACCAGGCCGTTTCCAGTTCCTATATGAAATTATGCATGAGAAAAGTAATGGATGTACAGACGTGATGTTTGATTTGCAAAATGGCTCACTGCCATTATTTATAACAAAGACTAAAAATGAAAAAAGATCATTGAAATACATTATCATGTATAGATCCATGAAATACATTACCAGGTGTCCGTCATAGATTAAAGAAAATGTGTGATGCGTTACATTGGAAGTGAAATGAGAATAAAGTAAGCCAAAATATTAAATATAAACTTATATGTAGATATGAGTAACGATTGTTGAAAGTAATACCTATTTTCCTATTCTCTCAACTTTCATTTCCAAACCAAGGTTGATATTTGCATGGATTTGCAAATTTAAAAGGGAAAAAAAATATACCCCTAAGCATTTCATCCAGATGTCCAGCCATTTGTCACGTCTCACACTGTTTTTTATTATGCAAAAATCATACAAGAAAAAAAAAAACTGCATGCATATCCCCAAGACACTAAGATTCTGCCATGGAAAAAGAAAGAAAGAAAGAAAAAAAAAAACACTTTCACCCTATTAGACTTTACTCTGTTGTCCATCACATCTGAACCCCAGTCTGCCAAATATCTAATCCGACTGAGCAATGGTTGAGTTCATTACCGACGACAGTTTAATAGCGGTCTGCACCAAAACCTCAGAATGATTTGGAGTTTGTATCACCACAGGGTCATTAGTTTTTTTATTTAGTAGATTTATTTGCTTTCTTTGCTTTTACCCTAATAACATCTGAACATACTCCAGTCATCAAGAGTTCCATTCTTGTGACAGTAATTCCTCCTGTTCTGCAGTGACAGTGAAACTTATATAAAAATATTGATTGTACGCATGAAGTTCAACAAGCACAAACATGGATATATTGAGATGCCTTATTGACCTTTAAACTAAAACTATGGGTAACACTGACACCATCCACCATCAGTCAAAAGTTTGGACACACCTTCTAATTCCATGGTCTTTCCTGAGTTTTCTTTTCTTCGTACACTGTAAAACAAAGCTGAAGGAATCTAAGTATGGTATGGGTACTCCAAGACTTTGGTGCACAGGTTATATTTTTATTTTAGACAATTTTTTCTTGAAACATTTGTACCTTCATCAAGGTTCACCTTTAGTACTTTTACTTTTAGAATTTTTATAGAATGTTTGACCATTCTTCTTGAAATTTCTAATTCCTAGTGTTTAATTATATTTGTTGGTTTTCTTGCAAAGACCTGAAGTTCTAGCAAGGTTGAGTCTCTAATAGCTTAAAGTTAGCCTGGCTTACCTATTCCATAACCAGTTTGATGTGTGTTTGGGGTCATTGTCCTGTTGGAACACTCAATTTGTGCCAGTTTCAACTGTCTAGTTGATTATTTGAAAATTTTTTTTTTCAAATTTAATTATTTAAAAGTAGTCCTGCTAGTTTGCACCATGAACCTGTTCCAAAGGCAGCAAAACAGCCTCCACCTTGCTAATATCTGGTACAATATTCTTGGTGATGAATGCTTCACCGTTTCTCCTCCAAACATTCCTCTGGTCTAAAGCTTCCTCCGGAAATCTTTTTTTTGTCCATGCATGAAGGCATTGATTTTGGAGAAGGGGCTTCTTTCTTGGGCAGCAGGCTTTCAGTCCATGGAGGTGTAAAAGTCACATGACAGTCAACAGAGACACTGGTGTTCCAGCAGCTTCCAGTTCATGACCGGACTGTTCATTGGTGGCTCCGGGTTAATTCTTGACCATCCAAATCAGTGCTGAATGCTGAGCAAATGGGATCTTCTTCCAGACCTTGACAAGGTGGCTCAACCTCCCAAAAACTGTTGCTCCTTACCATCAAACAAACTTTGGTCAGTCACCACTAACAGGAAGTTGTGAGCTCTTGGATTTGGCAAATAAAATTTCAGCACTTTTCACTGAATTAGTCGGTGGATGCATAATTATCATCTTGGGTTGATATCAGAAAACTCTTAAATAAATAAATGAAACCTTGTGGTCTGAATTACTTCTATTTGAGATTTATGCTCCAAAAAGTATTAAATAATCATACAACTTTTTAATATGGGGAAGTAATTAGTCTATAATAAATATCCAATAATTAATATCTACTATCTAATAATTAAGCGTCCAATGTTGCAGTGAAAATGCATTTCCTTAGAACTTTCAGAAGTTTTCAGCTTTTGCACCAATTCAGCAGCTTGTATCTTCTAGGAAAAAAAAAAAAAAAGTCTAATGAAAACTTAGAAAACAAGTCCAACTAGCCACCTTGCTGATTTTTATTTATTTATTTATTATTTTTTTTTTTTTTGATGGTCCTCATGTGTTGGCCGCTCAAGCCTGTTTACGAAGTTCTCGCCTGCCTAAATAGCTGTGAACCGACTGAACGGCGCACGTGTGAGACGACTGACAGCTACATCACAGATAAAAAAGACCTCACACTTCACCAGAGTTCCAGCCGGATGACATGATCAAGCCTTTCATACGGCAACAACGGGAAGACAAATCCGCTTCCCCTGATAAGAAGACAGCGCGGACGGATACAAACCGTCTCAACACCCATCGCCAATCAATCCTTCTGCTTCTACCTGCAAAACTATAAATAGACTGATGGATGTACAAACGCAGAGACAGACAGGTCTAACCTTTCAGTGAAAAGTGTAAGCGAGCTCAAATGAATGCGCGGCGCCTGCCTGCAGCTTCGGCACTTTATCATGGCGCTAAATATTTCTTCTCGACTCGTGCCATCGCTCTTGTCATGTCTTTATTCTTGTACTGCCAGAAGTTTTTTTTTTGGTTTTTTTTTGTAATTTGCTGCCCGTCAAAAGTTTTCAAAAATACGCAAAAAGTTTTGTTTTTACATCTTGTGGGTATTAAGAAAATTAAACATTGATGAATTCTCGAATCCGATTGTTTTTTTAAAAAATATATATTTTCAGTTAATGGCAACTGTGTCATTGAGGATTTTATTACAACTGCATGCCTTTAACAGTATATATACACACACACAATACAAATACAAATCTTAATATACAGATATTAAGGCTAAGGTTAGGGGGCGGGGTTAGTGTTTGTAACTCCTGTTTCTACTTGCGTGCAAGCAAACAGTTTAAGAAAGGAGGAGAGAAAGGGAAAAGAGGTTTATAAAAGATGGGAAGGAGTGCTAAAGTAGAAACGATTTACCTCCAACCGCCAAAACATACATACTGTAAACACACTTCAGGAAAGGAAGAAAAAAAAAACCCTACATTTACTTACATACATCATTATTTTTATTGTGTGTGTATAAATTTAAATTTTTTTTGCTGACATACATTCACATATATACATATATACACACACAGTAACACATCACAGTCCTGCTAAATCATAGGAGTATCTTAGTATCGACATCTACACAACCTCAGTAGGAGTTTTGGGGCAAAAAAGAGGCTCATTTGCATGTATTTGCATGTAATTAGCACATCAAAAACCAGCTGAGTTGAAAGAGGCGCCTTGATTAGAAGGTCCACCATTTCTCTCGCCATCACACTTACATTATCACTTGGATCATCAGTGCCTGATATGTTTTACATATATATATGTATGTACAGTATATATTACTGGATATATATACTGTATACACACATTTTAGTATGCTTTATGTCACTTAATAGGAACACCTGTAAGCAGCCAATCATGTCAAAGTAGTGTAAGATAAAGGTCTAAAAATGCTCACTGCTTCCTTTCCACCTTGTTAGTGTGAGTTTTTCGTTTTTTCACACACCCTGAGGGATAGTGATGCTGCAGCCATCAGTTTCTCACCACAGCAGGATTGAAAGATGGACGTTCTTGCTTTCTCAAGCCAGCAGCGTCTCAGCAGTGACTCTGGTGTTTACGAAGGTCAACAACAGTGCTGTACCTGATACACTCGCATGACGTCATGACACATACTGTAATGCTGCATCAGGCTCAGTGCTGTGCACCTATACAGCTGAATAGCAGCTGAGTGCATAGATACTGTATGTGTCTCTCTATGGCTCTATTCATCCCTCTCTTACTTTCTCTAAAAGCATGAATCAGTGCAAGTTCTCTCTTTTCTCTCCACTCACTATACAGATTCTCACCTCTCTCTCTCTCTCTCTCTCTCTAAAAGCAGGAAGTAGTTCAAAGTCAGAAGTAGGCGCTACTCTCAAGAGAGATGTTTCGACTCTACTGTGTATGTGTGTGCGTTCACTATACAACATATTTTATTTTATTCGCAGACAAGATACGCTATGTGAGACTATCGGCACACGTCCTCCTTTTTCTCCCCACTTTGTTTTCTTTGTCTTTTTTTTGTACATTTAAAAATATGTAACACCAGATCAAAGCAAAAATGTGTCAACTTGTTCCAGATAATTTCTTTAGTTTTTCTCAAGTGGAAAAAAGGACTATCTTTTTCTTTTTTTTTCCCTTCCTACTTTGATCAATGATTTAATAAAATGTTGATTTTGTCAGCATAGATTCCCCCCCCTGCTCTCTCTCTCTCTCTCTCTCTCTCTCTCTCTCTCTCTCTGTGTCTCTCTCTTTAATCTCAATGCAGCATGTCTGTTGTACAAATGTTCTATAAACAATCCCAAAGTGTTGTAAAGTTACTGGCAATAACTAAGTCACCTTAACTAACTGTTTAACATTAGACCAGGCCACCTTCTTCCCTTGCTCCATGGTCTGGTTCTGATGCTAATGTGCCCATTGTAGGTGCTTTCGGTAGTAGACACGGGTCAGCTTGGGTACTCTGCCCGCTCTGCCACTACACCGCTCCATACTGAACAGAACTGCGATCTGGGCTCCGGTAGCTATTCTGTGGGATCAGAACAAGCAGACTTGCATTCTCTCCCTACATGCATCAATGAGCCTTCAGTGCCCTTCACTGTCCTCCTTTTAACCACTGTATGTAGGTACTGACCACATGACTTGCTGCTCCGATCCAGTTGTCTAGACATCACCCCCCTTGTCAAAGTCTAACCCTTATCCTCGCCCATTTTTCAACTTCTCATCTCATACATCAAAAATCCAAAGAAAAGGTTTTACTCGGGTTTTAGGGTTCTTTGATTCAAGTTTCAGAATAATTGGACATGTTTTGCAGTCGGAGCCAAAAAAAAAAGATTTTATGATGAGGACCAGCAGATCAATATTAATATTATAGGGGGAAAAAGCGTTGATTTATTGTGGCAGAAAAGAAAAGGAGTTCACTTGGGTCAGAACTCATGCAATCATTAAATAAATAAATAATTAAATAAATAAATGCTTGTAAAGGTATATAAAAGGCATCATCAAATTTTATGATAAAAGTCAAATTCGGACAAAAAAAAAATGAAGGTCCATCAAAAGTACACATTGGTAAAACTCTCTTCTCTCTGTCTATCTGTCTCTCTCTCTGGAGCAACAGGAAGCAATTCAGGTGCAGAGAAAGTGAGAAGTAAACACTAGTCTCGAGAGAGATGTAGCAACTCTGCAATTTTGGTGCAAGTGTGTGTGTGTGTGTGTGTGTGTGTGTGTGCCACATTGTGAGCTTAGACGTGATCCATCACTCATCCACACTCTATGCTTTCTCTTTCCATGTCTTTCTCTTTCTTCCTCTCTTGCTTCTCTCCACAATATCAGCCAGTCTTACAAACAAGGATGCATTTCGGAGATACGCTCCATCCATATTTCTGTGTGTGTGTGTGTGTTCGGGGGGGCTTTCCCCTGCACCGTATTGGATCCAATGCACTCTCTCTCTCTCTCTCTTTCCTCCCCATTTATTTAGTCGAGGCTGTGAAAACGCCGCCGTCACCTTGCCTGCATGTTAATCCGAAGCTCCTTTCTGTTTTCTCGAAAGTGCTTCTCTAACAAGAGCTTGTTTAATCATAGTAATTAGTAATAACAGTGGTGTCAAAACAAATCAATTGGACGTCAGAGAGGTGAGGAAATTGCATTTAGACTAAGCTGGAAATATCCTGGAAATATGGAAAGTGATCCTAATCACAACTTAATCTGGCAAGATTATTCACACGAGCATCTCTCTCTCTCTCTCTCTCTCTCTCTCATACACACAGAAGAGTAGATGCTCACCAGAATAACTCCACATTTTAATTTTGGATGACTACAGCTACTTTAACTTGAGTACATTTTTTGTCTACTCTACCCACCTCTGTTCAAAAATGATCTGCACTCTGGATGAACTTTAAGAAAAGTAAATCTGCTTTCAGGGCACCGAACAGGTGAAAGTCAGATGGAGCGAGATCAGGACTATAGGGAGGATGCTTTAACACATTAAAACCGACAGTGTGGGCAGAAGTGCGTGCTCGATGTCGTCATCAGCCGTGGACGTGGACGGGCGTCAGGGTCCTTCTTGATAGAAAACACTTGTGCAATCTTCCTTGAACTTTCTCCATCCATTCATACACACTTCGTCATGATTAGACACTTTTTGTATACTGCACACAAAAGTCTTCCAGAAATAACGGCACCAGGTACACCCTCAGACCACAACAAAAAATAAATAAATCGCTGATTATCTTCCATACAAATCACAAGTGGGGCATCCATTTTCGCTCGCACAGATGTGACTGGGGAGACAGGAGCCTCGAACGAAAGCGCTGATAAACCCGACAGAGGGTTTAATATAACAGAGTGCGGATCATTTTTTTTTTCCCTTGCTTCAGAGGTTATAAAATAGGGAAAAAAAGAGAGACTGATCTAGTCATCAGGATTCACCAGATCCTCGCCAGCAGCCTTGCCTTGTGATAATACCCATGATTTATAGCACTAAGTGTTTCTCTTTTGAGGCACTACATTCAAGGATACGTCTTCCCGTGGGCTTCGAAACAGGACAAGGCCGAAGCGGGCGGGGTTCGACTGTCAGCAGCACTTCAGCCCACAGTTCATCAAAACGCACAATACACCGAGAGGACGACATAACAGCCGAGGCATCGCGACGTCGGTTCAACTGGAAATGAAAAGACAGTCTGTGACGGTCACAGAATCATGAATGTGAAGCTTGATCTCATGTAACTATAAGGGAAAAAAATAAAGGGTTCGATTTCCCCTGGCATTGAGCCATGCTCATACATTTACAGTTTAACGTTTACAATTTTCAAAGCTTCTCACGTTTCTTCCCAGAAGGCTGCGGCTCCGTGCCGCTCCGAACGTCTCCTCTGCCGCCTCCACTAAAACAATTCTATAATTTTGATAAAAAATATATTATCCTTAGCAGCAAATTAGCAATATAATACATTTCCTGTTAATGAAAAAATCCTGTTTTCCTGTTCCAGAAGACCATTGCATTCCACACCCACCTCATGTTAAAATCCAGGTATGGATATTTGGAGCGTTAAACGGCTACAGCGTTAGCATTGCAAACTGATCTGTCATGCTTTTCCCTCACACCAAAAGCAAATCGTTTCATTTCCAGCACCAGGTTTAAAAGTATCCCCGAATGGATTTTCAATTATATCAAAAAAGAAAGGGAAGAAAAATTTAAGCAAGATGTAAACCACGCATCACTGCTTCCTTTTCCGTTTCCCCTCGTGTTTTCGAGCTCCACTTGTTTCATGTCTAAACGAAGGCGTCGTAGTTGACATGCCGCTGGTCGGGAGCCGCTTATCTGAGCTGACAAGCGTCTTCAGCGTTCAGCGATCGTGCTCATGCTAAAACGTGGAAAAAAAAGTCAACATTTAAAAGACGAAGTGAAGCAGAAAGGTGCACTCAGCCCTATGTGAAGCACTTCGTCTCATCCTGCTTTGTCTAGTCCCTTGTTTATGACTTAGAGTGTCTCTTTACTTCCTGAGCTCTGACTTGTCTTTCCTTATAACTTTTCTTTTATTCATTCATTTTTTAAACCATATTTGGTTAAAGAATCTTTTTGTTTTCTATTTTTGAATGGTCTGATTGTTAATGTCCATGATTTCTGGACATTCATCTGAGAACAGAAGATATAACTTTATAACAAAAGCATAAAGACGAGCCTTTGTTGCTTTGCTCATGAGGGATCGGCTGTTGTTGATGGTTCTTTAGTAGTGCAGTATTCATCATTGTTAGCTATATAGAACATCCATCTAGCTAATTGTTCATGAACCGTGTGCCAAGTGTTGTTGCTTGGTGGCTTTCCAGCATGTTTTTCATCATTAAAACAGAATGTAAATGTGTTTTAGTCAAACACCAACACAGATTTAATTGTTAATACCTGTTAATTATACAATGGCATGTTACGTTGTTAGCTGTTAGATTTAAGTCTCACCTTCTCGCTCTAGGTTTCTAACCAATCATAGACGAGATGGAATTCTTGTAACCGATCACAATGTAGAAGGTAGGATTGCTTAACCTCACACAAGCTTGTTAACAGTTTACAGTTAACAGACTTTTTTTTAATATATATATAAACTAACGTAATTACTATTACTATAATTACTAACCTGTACATAAATCCTGATTAGACTGACACTAAGATTTAATAATTAATACATAGTTGTTAAACTGCCCTAAAAACACAACTATTGAAGTCCCGCCTTCATGCTCAAGGTTTCTAACAAATCACAGACATCTCAGATAAATGATTTTGATCATTAAACTAATTTTAACATTTTTTATATTTTAATAGTTATTAAAATATGATTTCCTTTATTAAAGGAAAAAGTTGTCCAAATCTACCTGGCCCTATGTGAAAAAGTAATTGCCCCCTTGCTATATCATGAATGAACTGTAATGTTTTTCCATAAATGTAGGAATCTTGGAACAGTAGTGAACCTTTCCAGGAATGGCTAGAATCTATATTTTTTAGCCACAAGCAATAAAATCCTCCAGGATGCCATGTTAGAGTCACATCAGTGACACTGGGTGTGCTTGTTAAAAAAGAAAAAAAGCTTAGTGCCAGGTTTTCCTTTCCTTCCTTGTTTGTCCTGTGCACTTTTGAGTAAAATCTAATGATTTGCATCACAACATGCCTTGACATTTACGGTGCATTTGTTGGGTTTATGTAACTTCATTATGAACTGTCTACTCGCAGTTCATAATGCTGACCAGTGCCTTTCAACATGGCAGGATGTGGTTTGATTGATTCACTATGACGGAAGATGTCATGCTTGCATCTTAGACCACATTGCATGTCTGTCTTTATGGCTGTCGGGCATATCTCACAACAAAACATCAGTATATAGAAAATAAATAAATAAATAAAAAACTATATGAATGCACATGTTGGAGCAAACAAACATGATCATGTTAATCAAAAGTACCATGTACAGTAATACAGTAATAATGTGCTGGTTCACTGTTATTTATTTATTTTTTTAAAACAAATTTCAGGCCTTAACTCTATTAAAATGCAATAATCTGGTGCTGCAGTGCAGAACGTAGTTTTAATTGCTCCAGCTTGAATCAGCTTCGCGTGGGATGCCACTTGTTTACTTTCTTGCTAAGCAACCAAGTATGCTTTATTAGTACACTGGAGGCTTCCCAAAAGACTGTTTTTTTCCCATTTGGGAAGGGGTTCATGCACAATAAGCACAAATCCTAAATCTCATCTCCACACTATGATCAGCATCAATCATTTAGACTGATCCACACAGACAGCTCAAGAATCGTTTGCTTTGTTTTGAGAAGCTTCAGAAAAGACCCTGGAAGTTTGTCAACTCTAATAAAAGATTAGATTTACATCCGTCAACCTTTTCATTAGGTACATTTTGCTCGTACTAGGTTGGACCACTTTTATTGCCTTAATTCTTTGTAGCATAGATTTAAAAAGGTGCAGGGAAGCATTTCTTAAAGATGTTTGGTCCATATCAACATGATAACATCATGCATTTTCTGCAGATTTGTCAGCTGCACATTGATAATGCAAATCTCTATATTTGCCTGAGATCTGGTGAATGTGGAGGGCATTTGAGTACAGTGACCTCATTATCATGCTCATGAAACCAGCTTGAGATGATTTTAGCTTTGGGATATGGCATGTTATCCTGCGGTCATCAAGGGGTGGACAAGCTCAGCAACAATACTCAGGTAGGCTGAAATGTTCAAACAGAACAAAGAGTTCCAAAGTGTGCCAAGATAATCTTCCCCAGACCATTACACCACAACCTTCACCCTGAACCGTTGATGCAAGGCAGGATGGATCCACGCTTACATGTTGTTTATGCTCAATTCTGATCCTAAACTCCGAATGTCGCAGCAGAAACCATTACTCATCAGGCCAGGCGACATTTTCCTAATCTTATGTCCAATTTTGGTGAGGCCATGCGAATTGTAGCCATATTTTCCTGTTTTTAGTTGAGAGGAGTGCCACCCGGTGTGGTCTTCTGCTGCTGCTGTAGCACAACTGCTTCAGAGTTCGACGTGTTGTGCATTCTGAGATGCTCTTCAGCGTACCGTGAGTGTAATGAGATGTTATTTGAGTTACTGTTGCTTTTCTATCAGACCACTTTCCTGTGAGCTTTGGCATCAATGAGGTGTTTAAACATTTAATTTAATCATTAATGCAAATGCAAAAAAAAAGTGTAACAATTTGGATTTTTTTTTTTTCAACATTACAAATATTAAGCCTGCACTACTCATTATGGGGTCCTCCTATTCTCCTATTTACCAATTTCACCCTATTTCACCTCCTGAAAAGTAATATAGAGTTTATTTTGAGTGTAATTTCGCACTAAATTAGAACGGAAATTTCAGGTTTATTTGTAGCAGCATAAGATCTTAAGTTTCCTCTACTTCCTGACCCACTGGCAGACTAAAAACAATAAATAAAAAAGGTATAAAGGCAGAAAACCAACAATCTTCTTTCTATCATGTTTCATACAACGCAAACCATGATGATGTCCTCTGCATTGGATATCTTGAGAGCTTCACTGCCTTTGACAGTGTTGCCAGATTTAGCTGGTGAGGATTTCCAGTCCAAAAACCTGCAACATATTTAATCTATATTCAGTTCAGCATTCTGTCACTGTAGATTTGTAGTTTGTAACCTTGCAACCACATGTAAGACCATTGCACAACAGCAGGCAGTCGGAGTTATGAAGTCAATAGCAACAGCAATGCAAAACCAACACCTACTGGATAGGAGTAGGAGTAAAATAGGAGTAAAAACAAACAAACAAAAAAAAACATGACAACTATGGGTCAGTATGTAAATCTAATAACCAGTGACAGAGTGGAGTGACTGGAAACATGATGACTGGCACTCTTCCTAGGTTTCAAATTAGCTCATAAAATGCAAACCAGCCTATTTTTCTTCCAACCACCTCCACCAATGTAGACCCACTCAATCTGGCAAGACTGGTCTTAGATGACATGGAACAGTTGCCTTGTGTTTATATGATGCCACTATCTGTATCTCTTCCACTATAGAGATTAAAATACAGTGGTGTGAAAATGTGTTTGCCCCCTTATTGACTTCTTATTTTTTTGCATATTTGTTACACTTGTTTCAGATCCTCAAACAAAATTTAATAGGAGTCAAAGATAACACAAGTAAACACATGATGCAATTTTTAAATGAAGGTTTTTTATTATTAAGGGAAAACAAAATCCAAAACTACATAGCCCTGTGTGAAGAAGTGATTGCCCCCTAAACCTAATAACTGGTTAGGCCACCCAACTGCAGCAACAACTGCAATCAAGTGTTT
Organism: Leiocassis micropogon; assembly: GCA_028565275.1. NCBI lineage: Eukaryota > Metazoa > Chordata > Actinopteri > Siluriformes > Bagridae > Leiocassis > Leiocassis micropogon. The sequence continues at coordinate 2,053,584 of JAOVVA010000041.1, forward strand.
TTCGATAACTTGCAATAAGTCTGTTATAGTGCTGTGGAGGAATTTTGGCCCACTCGTCTTTGCAGAATTCTTGTAAACTAGCCACATTGTAGGCTTTTTGAGCATGAACCACCTTTTTAAAGTCATGCCACAGCATCTCAATTGGATTTTGACTAGGCCACTCCAACGTCTTTTCTTCAGCCAGTCAGAAGTGGACTTGCTGGTGTGCTTTGGATCAATGTCCTGCCGCAGAACCCAAGTTTGCTTCAGCTTGAGGTCACAAACAGATGCCCGGACATTCTCCTTCAGGATATTTTGGTACACAGCACAATTCATGGCTCCATTTATCATAGCAAGGCTTCCAGGTCTAGGTAAAAACTGCATGATGTGTTTACTTGTGTTATCTTTGACTAATATTTAAATTTGTTTGATGATTTAAAAAATCAGTAAGGGGGCAAACACTTTCACACCACTGTATTGCTATTTTTCCCACTCAAAATTTCCTCAACTACATCTACATAACTTGAGTTATAATTGGTCTCAACCAGAGCTATTTGGATACTTTTCATCACAAGTGGATATCTTTTTGTAGGTGCGTGTGATGTCCTCTACTGAATTAAGTAGATTATATTTCCCCAACATATAAACACACTTGTGACCTAGGCTTCATTGCCAAACTCTAGTGCAATTCTAGTCCTAACCAGTGCACGCAGATAGACCAGAAGCCACGACTGTAAACCTTGAACCTTTACAGTACATCCCTAGTGTACATGCAATTATGCAGAAAACAGCCATTTGAGTAATTTGGAAAGAAATGAGCTGAAAGGTTAAATGTGATTCACTATTGCTCCAAAGATCCTCCATTGTCCATATCACACACATCTCGATCAGTTGTTTCCTGCAAGGCCAAAATGGCAAGAGTACAAGAGACTAACACTCCACTCCATCGGTGGCTAACGTCAAGCCACGACTCAAGGACAACTGGGCTAATTGGCTTATAAGACCATCAATCAACCCATTCTAGCCTTAGTGTCTTCAGACCTCAGTGGCTCTTAGCGGATTTAATAAATGTCACTGCTGCTTGGATTTCATTCCATGATACGCCAGCTCTAGTGTCACATCACAACACGAGACCTGAACGACCTGCTGGAAAACCGGCTCATGAAATGTCATGAGGATGTCCTTAGCTTATAAGCTTATCAGTGTTCTGAGTGATGGGTTACAAATTGGCTGGCCAAAACTCAATAATAGCTACCAGCTATTGGAATTTTTTTTTCTCTGCCATTTTCTCTCAAGTGCCTCTCAAACTGGACATGACATTCATCAGGAGTGGTGGAAGGTCTTGAGGCTTCCTTGGACAATATGCGAGTTAGTATCTTAAAACCATAGATGGCATAAATCCTTGCATGGCATGGTTTTGCCTGACACCCTGGTACAAACTAACATCCTATACAGGATGTACAGTATTCGCTCCTCATACCCATTATTCCCTGCATAGGCTTTGGATTCACCATGAGCCTGGCTAGGATGAAGAAGTCCCTCATGATAAAAAGGAAGAAGATATACAGAAGGCAAACATGGCCCTTTGTAGAAGGCAAACATGGCTGGTTTGCATGAGCTCTAAATCATGCCAATGCTTTGTCTTCCTATACATCTGCACCATTCATCATTTGCAACGAAACAATGCACATACGTTGTACAGACTGTTGGTTTTAGCTCTTATAATTCTGTCTATGAACTGAAAAGACAACACCATCAAACAAAACCCAGTTATAAAAAACCTCAAAGCCTCCCTTCATATATCAAGCTGTAACCATATCACCTGCGATACGGGCAGAAATATCCTTCTCCGTCATGAAACAATATGTATTATAATAACATCCATGAGCCAGTTGAAATAAATCTTAGTGCATAGCATGATTTTTTTGTTTTTTTCTTTGTGTGTGCCTGTTGATGGAGATCTGCAGTTGAGGATCTGTAACACTAATGTAGGCTTTTCGGTTATCCTAGCCAAGCTTTGGGACCCCATGCTGGCTACAAAATGACAGCTGGGACTGAAATAGGGTTGCATTATAGAGAGGCTTAGCATCTGTGCTAGTGAGAGCATGGCTTTTATATGCAGAGTATAGGGTGAGGAAATCATACAAACTTCGAGATGGAGTTAGAGGTTTATATTTCAGCTGATTAACTGCACAATTGTGTTGCCAAAGCTCTTTTACATCAGATGGATGGATGGATGGATGGATGGATGTAGATAGATAGATAGAAACTTGGGTTTGATGATAATATTGAATATTTTCAGTATATCCAGACAAATTTTTACGCATATACTTGATTTTTTCTTTACATTCAGATTATCGAAGAAATTCACTTGTGCAGGTTGCCAGGTGTGTGATTCCTGTGTAAAATGTCAGATTTTTTCCCTCCAATATTTTTTCCCCTAGACCACCCCATCTATACATAGAGACCCCATTTTAAGCTAAAACTGTTAATTGCTCCTGCGTTAAAATAAATAAATAGCAAGCTAGTATAAAGATGTATGAATGAGAAGATGGCAAGAACTTTATCTTAACAGGTTTACAAGATTGCTTCCACACTAAGTATTTACTACATACTTTGGTTATTTTTATGCATAAATTACTTGCTCTATTAGCAGATCATTTCACTGGTTTCTAAAATTATGCAGTATAGAACTAGAACAATTTATTCTTGGAAAACATAATAAAATACGTCTAGTTTTAGATTTAGTCTTTCTGCAATCATATATAAATAAATTGTAAATGCATGTCACAAGATGCATATCACATCACAAGATCTTTTTACTTGCAATGGGGCCATGTTTCACAGTTCTGTTATGACACTTTTATAATTAGCTATAATTAGTGGTCTAATAAATGAGAACGGCTATAAGAAATGGCATTTCTTATTTGATATGTTTTTTTGTTTTTTTTTCAGTACTAATGCTTTAATACTATTACTGTTCTTTATGTGACTTGTTCCATAACATGTGCATAACTGACTTATATGTGTTTTAGGTAAATCTCATGTGCCTAAAGTGTTCTGTGACTCTGATTGCAAACGGTATGCCAGTGGTGTGCTCTGTTCTTATACACCCCACTGTACATGCTGTATTACTACGTGCTGGATGATTATTAAAAAATTAAATGTTTTTTGATTTTTTTTTTTCATGAATGCTAACAAAAGCCTGACACCTTATTACCTATTAGAGGCAGTTCTGCCATAAATAAACCAATCCCTCCTAGGTTAAAAAGCATCCTCTCGCCACTCGTTCTCCAACAGCTTCTTTTTGTTCCGAGTCTTCCAACCGTAGCAAAGCCGCGCTGTTCTGCCGAGACATCCTCAGCTCTGTCACTGATGTGGGACTAAAGCTGAAACGAGTTCTTTAAGAGCTAGACGAGCAGAAACGTATGCAGCCTGACTCCCAATTCCAAGAAAAGTCTAAACCTCCACCTGTACTGATTTGCCTCGGGCATGTTAAGCTCGACTTCCTACGCAGATGCTTAATAAATCGTACCTGGATGGAAAAGGCATGTCTCTGAAGCTAATACATATTAAACAAAAATGCAGACATTGTGCTAACTTCCTGTCTGATGTGAATTCTGCCTAAGCGATGGTGCGTGATTAATATTCCCTGCTGTTAACGGGATGTTTACACCGCTCAGACCTCATAACCGGTTTATAAGCCTTACAGAAACATTTATGATGTGGTGCTGGAGGACTTATGAAATGCTTCAGTCAAAATCAACAAAGTGATATTAGACATTTTATACGAGACGTAAAAAAAAAAAAGCTTTTATTGTAGCAAGACTGTTTGTATCTTATTTGTATAAATTTTCCTTTTCTAACAGCACATTTCTTCCCTTTCAGAAACATGTTTTTACATGGCTAATGTGGAGCATCTGCCATAAAAGTCTCTGTCCAAGTTGTTACTACGTATATAAAGTGTGATGCATTTTAGAGCATGCATTAAAATATAAACCTGTGATTTGCAGTTGCGCTAAAGGCACAGCTGCTGTTATGGAAAATTTAATCAGATTAAATAATTCAACAACTCCGTGGTATTGTGTTTTATAATGCTTAAATTGTTTGTTATTTAACTTTAAGGACTTTAATCTGACTTAGAGGCTCTGCAAATAAGTGACATTTTATTAGCTAAATTTCTTTTCAGTAGCTGTAAATGCATGTGTATAACCATTAAGCATACATTTAAAGCTATTCAAAAAGATGAATACATTTTTGGATTTCAAGATACATGATTTTAAGATGGTTCAGAGGCTGTTTTAAATTTTAATGGATGCGATGTTAGTAAGGTGCAAGTGCAGTGATTTAACAGTCGGTTTACAGAAGCAATGACATCTAAAGTAGTACTACATCAAATATTTAATATTACCTTTTAATATTAAGTACTGTTTAAAAAAATGTGCTGACCATACATCTGAAAATATTTTAAAGGCACCCGAAACAAAAAGAGCCAAAAAGATAAGGGGGAAAAAAATAACCCTTTTTGTGCATTTCCTACTGTATGTAGGAAAAAAAAGTAAAAAAAAAGCAGCCAATTAGATTTTTCCCCTAATGTGAACTCACATAAGAAGATACCTCTTCCCCAGGCTTGGTACTAGGCTGTACTGTTATTTGGAGGGGCGTGGCTCAGCAGAAACTCATTAATATAGACATTTAAATGGCTTATTTGGAGAAGGGAGCATGAGGTGTGAAAAATAATTATTAGTTGATGGTTATTACAGCTGGAATATTTATACTTAATACACACAACTTGTGATGAGTTGTTAAATAAATAGTAAAGTATGGGACCTTTTAAAGCTATGATTATAATAGTGTTATTATCGTGCTAAATTTTGATGGCGATTTGGCAATTTTATAGCGCTAAGCATTCCATTTTATTATTTTTTTAAGATAATTTGAGGCTTAACCATGAATTTGTCTTTATTTATTCCATAATGTTTATTGTACAAGAGATACAATGGTAAAATAAACAAATGAATAAATACTGCAAATAAAAGTCTATATCCCATTTCATCCAATTTTTTATGGCAACATTTTATTATAGCTCATTTTTTTCATTTTCCAATATCAAAAGAACGTGCAACATGCACCTGCATCTGAGTGGAAAAAAAAAAACGGATGGAGGAAAAAATATATAACATTATCACGTCGTATTTAAGAACCCTGCAATTCCTTACCATCTTCATCATCTTCAGCAGCAGCATCATCATTGATGGTAATCCCCTTTAATTCTCTTACAGGTAGGTATTCACTCCTCCGTTCAACTGTGTGGTCTGTATTACGGTGTTTTTGATGAAATGGGCACATTTTCCAAATTGCCCCAGAATATGAAAAGGATGACTTAAAAGCATTCAATTCCCACGGGTACATCCACAGAAAAGCTTTGTAGATAGTTCTGTAAGCATGGATAATGGGTGTTTTAAAGGGTACTCATAGCTGGATGGCCCAGAAATACAGACAGAGTCACTAGTGATTTACAAGAATGGGTATCGTGGTGTAAATATTGTGCTTTGTTACAGCAGGTATTTCGTATTACATTCCTAACTCTACTGGAGAATATCAATTCGATGGCAGCTTCAAGAGCTGCATTCATCTCAATACAATGAGAGACGGAGCATATTGGAGTTTCATTGATCTGTTGTTCGTGGATTCAGATTGTGAAACTTCAATAGATTTAGAGCTTGTGTTTTTTGCAAGCCCGCTTTGTGAAATGTTGGTCAAGGCAGCTGGGAATGGCAGGAGAACTGAGCAAGAACTGGGACACGACTGGAAAACTTCCAGTAGGTTTTTAATTATTTGCACTCGCTTGGGTTTCTTTAAAGCTTAAAAGATAATCTTTTCTTTGTCGTCATCACTGTTTCATTCAGTGGCGATTTCTTTAAGACTGCAAGGGAAGGTGGCGATTTCTTTAAGACAGCTTCCCCTATAATGTCACAAAATTAATGGTCAAATTATGTACTATTGTATTAACATTTTATTGACTAAAAATG
>JAOVVA010000041.1:2059694-2084348 GCA_028565275.1 Leiocassis micropogon
TAACATAATGAATTTTATGATGAAGGCCTAATATGAGCTTCCCCTGTTTCAAAAGCTAGCAGCCGCCACTGCTTTCATTTTAATAATATATGCATAGCGTCAAGTGACGATTTTGTCAGCATCATGCACTGATACCTCGCTAACTAATTGATAATTCAACGCATACGCTTTGTGTTTGTAACATGGCAGCGAGCTAATACAATTCAAATCAAATTATTATTGCAATATCTAAAATTGTTTTTTTTGTTTAGGACAAGCTTATGTTTATCCATCAGGTGACCATTCAAGCTTGCTCAGAAAAACTGTTATTTATTCATTTATTTCTATCACAAGCCATGTGATAAGGTATGCTATGCCAAGCTAGATAGGTGTGACTACGTTCACATTACAAGCCACAGTGTTCAGTCAGATCGGACTTGAATGTCATGACAGTATGACGGTTCACATTCATAATCACTTTTATCTCACACCAACCTGGATGGATCTGTGCCTGGAAATCTAACCATAGACCCAGCTCACCTAATTACCTTGTTCAATCATGTAGTGTGTTGGTGAGGTTCCTACAGCGTATGAGAAAATGCTGGCCACCACTGATTTTTAGAACATCTGTAGAAGCTTTTTGCTGAGGCTAAAGGAGCCCAGTTAGCAGCTACTGAAGAATTTAAGGGAAACGTGTTTCTTGGTTGTTTTATATTATGAGACACTTTGAATCTTGTATCTTTGGACATATTGCTAGTGCTGCTATGAAATATCATTGCCCTACACATGCTCAGAGGCAAAAAGTTTTCAATTTTTAATCTGAGCCTTCTCATTCAAGTAACATTGCTGTGTATCAGATATATGTTCCATATAGAACCACATACATGAAGTGACTCTGGTAATGTGAATGTAACCAAATATCACTCGACTTGTCTGATATCTGATATTGTCATTAACAAACGTTTTGGCTATGTGTGCTGTGTAACTGTCGTTGTGTCCCTCAAATTTCTTTCGCATTTTGTTATTGGGAGGTTAGAGAATGATCTGAGAGTGTCTTATTCAGACTGAAAGTGGTAAAGCAGCGTTCCTTCAGTCTGATCCCATTTTATTACACATCGAGTGGATTTTCCTGCTCTAACAAACCTGAATCAACGTTATCGGCTCATTAAGAAGACATTAATGAGGTTAAAATGGGCACTTTAGAAACGGCAAAGCGCCACATTGTCTAATGGAGCACAACTAAGGTACCGGGTTTTCAGGAAAGAAAAACGAAACAAAAACGAAACAAAAGCAAGACGAATGAAAGCCTCTCAGTGCTCTGATCTGAATCTGGCAAGGCCATTGTCCCAAACATCCACCAGCTCTATGAAACAAATGTCAGCAAATTTAACTGCGTAGAAGAGAGAGAACCCTATTGGCCGCATTTTGCAAGGAGTCCTGTTCTTATCATTCAGTCTATATAATCCTAACAGATTAAGATTTAATGGAACTCTATAGAGAATATTTGATGTTTATAAATGCAACGCAGCGAATAAACAGCCATACTAGTTTGATGCCCTAACAGTTAGTCACAGTGAGGAAAGACCCGTTTGAATGCCTAAGGAGGGTGGAAAAAAAGAAAATTAGCGTTTAAAAAAAAATCCAGAGCAGGTCAGAAGGAAAATAAATGGCTTTATTATGTGCTGACCTTGGGGATGGAAGACTGAGCATGAGGCCAGAGGCAGCACCAGTTAAATGCGTCCCTCACATAATAAAGTCACCCTCCACATAATAGAATAATTACGACCTAATTACGCTTATTTATTTGCTTGTTTGCTCACTTATTTGTTTATTTATTTATTTGTAAATAATGATTGTGCAAAATTGAGTCAAATCCACTCAGTTCATTTACTTAATTATTTCATTTCAATGAATTTTGGTTTGAATTACTCCACTATATATTTCAAATGAAAAATTAAATATTTAATTCCATTAATTTCTTTGTTTGATGTTTTTTTCATATACATTTCATTAGAAGCATATGTACTACATGTTTTTTATTTTATTTTAATATATCTTGCCCAGTCATATTCCCAATATACTCACTCACTCATCGTCTATATCGTTTAATCCTGTATTCAGGGTCGCAGGGGGCCTGGAGCCTTTCCCAGGAGACTTCGCAGGGCACACAAACAGTCTCACACACACACTATCGGCAATTTGGAAAAGCCAATTAGCCGAATTTGCATGTCTTTGGACTGTGGGAGGAAACCCACCAAGCATGTGGAGAGAACATGCATACTCCATGCACACAGAGACAGGAATCGAGCCTGACCGGGAATCGAACCTGGACCCTGGAGGTGCAAGTGCTAACTGCTACACCACCGTGCAGCCTCCCAATACACTAAGCCAATTCATTTATTCAATGTTTTATTCATATTAATTTTTTTCTAGTCCAATCTGTGATTGATCCTGGAAATTCTTTGTTCAATGCAGGAATGCATCCTAGATGAGATTAGACCAGATTGCATTTCACATCTAGTGAAATGTTGAGTAACCAGTCCACTTTCCCATGAGGAATCCCAGCACTGTACATGGAGACAACATGCCAAGTTTGGCACACACTGCCATCTCTGAGCTTACAACGGAAGCCCACTGAAGCCCAAACTCATATGTTGCTTTACTGAAAAAAAATATATATATAATAATAATAAACCACATAGGGAGGTCATTCAGAGCACAAGCAAATCGAGTTTGCTTTACAATCTTGTTTATGGACAACCCGTTCTAAAGAAAGATGCAGAAGATCAGGAAGTGATGTCACTGTTCCTAGAACCTTGATGATGCTCAGTTAAAACACAAGCAAAAGATCTATAATCTGTGTTCCTCTTTTTAAGTGACCAGGAGCTAGGTTTAATGAAATTAATACAAGGACTATGTTGTTGTTCGGTTGTCGGGTTCTCCCTCAGGCGAGGAACAAACTTGCTTTCGTAAAATTGAAGTGTATCGATTTTCCAAAAGACATAACACAGTGACACTTTTGCAATGTTGCAGCATGGTGAGATGACCGGATACAGACTCCATCCATGATCTGTAACATGATTATATTGGATATTACACACTTAAAATGAAGAATGAGCTTATCGAATCACAAACATTTAGGAGTCGAATTCCTGCACTCTATTCAGATAACTGCAACACTGGGACACACGTTATTGTCCACACACACTGTTGCAGTGGTGCCGGCAGGAGATATATCATAGTAGGCACAAGAACCACCCACCTGTACGCTACCTTTAATGTCTAGGTGCAGTACATACAACCACGACAGAGTGAGAGAAAAAGAGAGATTGATCAGTTTTTTTTACACCACCACCATAAAACTCGGATTACCCTGCCGTTTTCATTTCAAAGGCCAGCCAACTACAGTACTGTACCTTCACTGTGCACAACAGGTCACTTTCTATATTCTGAAAGCTCGAAAAATGTTTTCTTTTGCTCATTTTTAGCCTTCTTATTCGCCTGCTAATATACCAGATAAATAAATCCTGTACCACCACCCACCAGTGACGTAAACACTGTCCAAAAACCAAAAGAAAAATTTACGCAAGTGACATACAGGATTATGGCTGCCGGCACCCCTGCACTGTTGTTGTAAGGTGTTTATTGTTATTGTGCTTCCTGATTCCTTATATGGTAATAATTATGCTTATATCCCCGTGTCCAGACGAATATACATACAAATAGCTCATGTCCACTGGAACCTTTTAGTCTAACTGGAAAATGCTAATGTGTTTCCTATCGTCAGTCTGTCTCCAGTTCTCTCTCTGACGTAAACATTATTGACTTTTTCTTTTGATGTTCAGAATGTACATGACTCAGGAAGCTTAAATATGCTGATCATGTGTGTGTGTGTGTATCAAGCAAACTTCTTTAAATTCACCTTAAACCGTAACAATTCTGGTGCTCATCTTAAGCCTAACAGTTGTCAAGCTGTTGTTATGGGGGTAAAAAATCAGTCCTAAATAATCTCGACTTCACTGAGTTCGTTTACAGGCAAATATTAGCCTTTGCGGCCCGAGTTGCTAGCTGTGTAGGAACCATCCCTTTAAACTTTCACCGTTCTTCTAGTTGCACTTTAAGAGGAACTTTGTTCAGGGATTTAATTAGCAGCAGAAGTTGGAACAGGATGAACCGCCTTCTAGAAACGGTGAAATAAACAGAACATCTGGAACGACTCTGCCAATTACCACTTCTCAAAGAAGTACACTTGTTCCCCTTTGCTCTTAGAAGAGTCACTGAGTGTGACCATTTACTCGTTCATCGCTATGTTCCCGGGGTAACGAACAAGACGTGCGCTCAAGCAAAACCGGAAGACTTTGACCAGCATGGTGCCAGTGTTTCATTGAAGGGGTTAACTGAATACACTGTGAATGTATCTACCTCCGAGGTGGGGTTAAGGGAAGCACCAGGGCGACATGTCACTAATGAACTTCTGCAAAGTGCCACGTTTAATTAGCAGGGAAGGGACCTCAGACAGTTCTCAGGGTATGACTGAAGCGTCATTGTTAGCATGACTAAGCTGTCGAAGCAAGAAGCAAGTCCCTGAGAGATGTGGAAAATAATATGGTGGGAGGAGGAAAAAACAAAAAGGGAGAAAGAGGAAGAAGGCAACCGACTGACTGAGTGCTCCAGAAAGGATCATTCATTTGGCAAATGCAATACAGTATTCCCATCAGTTTAAGGCCACCGAGCCAGAACTTTACTTTATTTCTCTGATTTCCTACCTGCAGTGCTTGTGAGGGCCACTTAGGGTCTCGATGACAAAACACTCGCCATCGTTGAGGCAATAAGCCAAGTCCTTCTCCTGACATGGTTTGAAGTGCTCCGATTTCAAGGGCGGGAGGGTCGGGGCCGCTGCAAGACAAAAACAAGAGGTGGTTACTAAAATTTATAGGGTAATCAAGTGAATCTGAAATGCGTAAGGATGCTGACGGCAAAAGACAACGGAGACAACAAAAGTGACTGGGAGTCATTTGTGTCCCTGTGATTTGATTCAATATAAAAATATATTTGCATGGGAGAAAAGGGCATTTTAAACAGAAAATGTTCTTCACATCAACCCATCTGCATAGTTCAGATAAATAATTTTACATTTTCATAAAAGCCTATTCATATATACTGTATATATTTTTATTTATTTTATTCTTTTTTCCATCAAATCTTTAAAACATTATTCACAATGAGTCATCCATTAAGGAAAAGAGAAATCTATTCATTTACTCAGCTCTGAACCCGCCCCCTCATCTGGAACAATTAAAATACTTGGGACCTTCAATCAAGGCTACGCAAAGAAGAAAAGTTCTGTCTTTCTTTTCAAAGATGTTCAAGAATGTTTTATACATATTAAAAGGAATAAGAGGTAAATATGTCATGTTTCCATTCTCGTCTGAGCAGCTTTTGCAAGCTATATATATATATATATATATATATATAGGTCATTTCATTAGGTACACCTGCTCAACTAATTACATGGCAGTGAATCAATGCATTTAGGCGTGTAGACATGGTCAAGTCAATCTGCAAGTCAGTTCAAACCCAGCATCAGAAGGGGGAAGAAAGGTGATTTAAATTACTTAGATTACGGCATGGTTGTTGGTGCCAGGCACGCTGGTAGGAGTATTTACTGTATGAAACTGCAGATTTACACACACACAATCATATCTAGAGTTTACAGAAAATGGTGTGAAAAAGAGAAAATATCCAGTGAGCAAAAGTTCTCTGGGTGACAATGCCTTGTTGATGCCAGAGGTCAGGGGAGAATAGACAGACTGGTTTGAGCTGATAGAAAGGCAACAGTAACTTAAATAACATTACAACCGAGGTTTGCTGAAGAGGATCTCAGAACACACAACATGTCAAAGCTTGAAGCAGATGGGCTACAGCAGCAGCAAACCACATCAGATGCCACTTCTGTCAGCTACAGTAAGAACAACAAAAAAAACCCTAGCAATGCACATGGACTTGTCAGAAATGGTCTCCAATTCTAATGCAACGTTCGGATATTAGGGTCAGAATTCAGTGTGAACAACATGAAAGCATGGATCCATCCTGTCTTGTTTAACTGGTTTAGGCTGGTGGTGGTGGTGTAATGGTGTGGCAGAAATTTTCTTGGCACAGGTACCAACTCACGGTACCCGTATAATCTTGTGCCCCTTGGCACCAACTGAGCATGGTTTGAATGCCACAGTCTACTTAAATATTGTTGCTGACCCGGTCGTTCCCTTAATGGCCACAAGTGCCATATCACGAAGCTAAAATCATCTCAAACTAGTTTCTTGGACATGACGATGAGTTCCCTGTACTCAAATGGCCTTTACGGTCACCAGATCTCAATCCAATAGAGTACCTTTGGGATGCGGTATCATAGTATTGAGATTTGTATCACAGATGTGCAGGTGACAAATCTGCAACAAATGTGTAATGCTCTCTTGGCAAAATGGACTAAAACATTTAAAGAATGTTTCCAGCACCTTGTTAAATCTATGGCATGAAAAATTAAGGCAGTTCTAAAGCCGAAAGGGGGTTCAACCTAGTACTAGCAAGATGTACTGAATGAAGTGACCAGTGATTACATAGACAGGAATTCCTCCGCCAAAAAAAACAACAACTAAAAACACGAAACCCATGGAGCACAACTTCAAAATTTCCCTCAACTGGTGCATCCATTTAAATTCCATTTTACTGCATTTAACTGCATGCATTTAGTCAAATATTCTTTCACAATATTGCATCACAGGGGTTGATAAAATTTCTTGGTACAATTGAATATTATTTTATTTAAGGGATATTATCTCATTTGTTTATGTCAACTTATTGTTGTAGAGAATAATATTAACCAATTAAGTATAAATCAAGAGTAAATGATTAAGAAATGAAAAAAATATATATTACTGCCAGGCATTGATCTTCAGAAGCAACGAAAAACGCTTCTGTCAAGGAATGTGTGACTCCGGAGTCCATCCTGGGAATACTGGAGTGTGGTGGGAATACACACTGGATAGGACACCAGTCTATCACAGGGTACCACACACACACACACACACACGCGCACGCACACACACACACACACACACACACATACTTACATATTGTATGGGGAAATTTATTACAGACAATTTATGTCAGGGGAAAATAGGAGAACCCAGAGAGTATTCCACATGTACAGTATATAAAGAATGCAGGAACATAGACAGCAGATCCAGATCAAACTGTAGAGTCTTGAGTTGTGAAACGCAAACGCAAAATATGCACAACAATTTTAATTCTTCTTCATCAGTCAGCAATGTTCTGTAGCTGCTATTAGCCTGGACAGAAGCAATGCTGTAATACAGTGTGTATAACATTAACACAGCCGGGTGTTTGCTGTGCCGCTGATCCATGACTGCGAGAAGATGGATGGACGAGAGGGACAATCGCTCTCTCTGGCCTAATGAGATTACTACAGGAAGCGGTCCACTGTTTGGGAATAAGACTCCATCATGATGAATAGGACACGCTCCTGAGTTCGCAAAAGCGCCTGCATAATATCAGAACGTTGCTATTTTTTACTTTCCTATCGACACACAGCGCTAAGCCTGTCAGCGTACTGACCATAAAAACAAGACTAATGAAATTCAGAGTGCGCTCAAAATTATCGAGGTGCTACACTTTAAACTCTTCGAGTGTGTCAGGACATCAGTAGGGTGTATGTGCTTTAGCACATTAAATAAATAAATACTGCATATACTTACGTATTGTGCTGTTAATATAATGAACAATTGCTCTCTCAAAAGCCTCCCTTTATTTATTTCTTTTGAAGATAATAAGGCAATAACAAAAGCTTTTTCCTTAAAAAAAAAAACTGCAATGCACAACTGAAGACTCCGTCCATAAATATTAAATAAATGTCTCTTTAGGGTCATTCTATACCAAATCAACCATGGCCTTAGATTTGGAATGCCAAAATAAACCTCTTGGGGGACAATGAAATACCAAATTTTTCAGGAAAAAGTTCTTATGTTTCCTATGAGGTACGTCCCTTTTAATTTCAGTTATCACACCCCACTTTTGCACTCATTAATCATGTCTATGATTTGTGAGGATTTTCAAAGGACCGTATCTTCATTTTTAAACAGAACAGAAAGCTGACAATTGCTACCCTAACTTATTTTTTATTTCAGATTCTTCCAGAAGTCTGGAACAAGTTATGAGCTTTTGAATATCAGATTTTGATTTGGCATCAGATGCTTTTGGAAATTTTGACCTTGGGTAGGATTTTGACTCCTGAGTAGGCTAATAGTCAATAATCTAAAGGGGCTGGGTCTAAAATTTGGGGTTTCCCGTTACGCCCCATAAGGGTTATTTGGCAGGCTTTCATCAGAACCTGAGATGGTCACCTGGGAACTTTCCAGGAAATTGGTTGATTTTGCATGAACCAACCCTTTACAGAAAATTTTGCCAGCTGAAGTACTGTCAGAGCAATAACGTTGCATAAAATTTATCAAACCAATCAGATTCAAGCATTCAAGTTTTCGCTATTCTGTCTACACTAAAGTGCCATTTTCCACCATTTGTATAAATATCTCCATAAATATGTAAGCAAACAGTGGGAATATGAGTCACCATAGCTGGCTGAGGAATTAAGGAATATCAGTATAGTATCATAAACTGAGAAGCAATGTAAGGTGAATTGAAATGTTTAACACCTGCGCATACCCAATCGTTCCACTGTTCACACTGTCCAAGACGCTTGCTGCTACATACTGAGCACCAAGCATAAAGATCATATTTCTCACCAAGGCCAATCAATTCTCGCTAAGCTCTCGTTTATAGGCGCAACACAACACTCACATTACACAACGTAATCGATCTTCGTCCCCTGAAAAGGCAGTTAAGACATCCCTACCCTGAGCTGTGTCATGGATCTCGGCTTTGCGACAGTCCTTCCATCTTTCTTGATTGCCCTAGGCGGAGGAAGGGAAGTGGTGGAGAGAAGAAAGGATGGGATTCCCTTGAGCTCTTTTTCCAGTGCCGTCCTTCAGAGACAACCTTCCTCCAGGTTCCTAATGGCAAAGCCAGCAGACAGGGTCAGCCGGTATTAATCAGCACTGGAGCGGCAGTAAAGATGACACCGGGAGAGAATGGAGAACGTGGAAGGACGAGGACACGCTCTTGGATAGGATTTATGGCACCCGAATATTCTCGGGAACGTCTAATAATTCTGTTTAAGTACTTCAAGAGCAGTTCTTAAAGAACTTAGGATGAAACTTAATTCATGCGCAGGCTGTTGGGGAGTGGGAGGACATATGCCGGTGTTCTTATTTCAGTGATCCCTGCCATTGAGTTGGAGTTCACATATAAATGATGTGACATGCCTAGTACAATTTAAAGCTGTACACAAATCATTCAGGGGCCACACCTATCCTCTTTTTTTTACTTTAAAATGAAATCATGCAACCAGATTGTCTTTCGCCAGATAAGTTTTTAAAACTCTATGATCTAGACAGATAACACAGAGTGATATTATCCCACTCCCTTGGGATGGAGCCCCTCCCAAATTAAAATCCCTGTTGCTTGGAGAATGAGACTGCTTAGATATTTTTCCACTGCATTTTTGCACAGCTGTTGTGGTTCTCCAAAGTTCATGTGAAAATTAATAACTTTCCCACAAAAGGTTGGCATGACCTAGTTAACTTTGTTTTGTCTCAGTCCAATAAATGTCAGCTTGATGCAACAAATATCCGCCTGCATATTGTTTCCCCTGTGTATTAATAACTTTATAATGAAATATCGTGTTCGGTCTAGCACAACATAACCATTAATCCATGTCAACAACTCTGTGATTTCAGAAACTATGTAAATTCCTCTTCTTGTAATTAACTTTAGACAAATAGCCAGATTTCAGTGGCATGTCATTTTCTTTTGGCTATCTAATCACCAGGCTTTCATGATAACTTTACTATATTACAAAAAAGAAAATAAATAAATAAAATCCTCCTGTAAGGTGCATATCTAAAAAGGTCCTGTGATTTCTAGGAAGAGCCAAAAATCTCCCTCAGTGAAGGCCATAACTGAGGCTTAATGGGATTTTGACTAAAACTCTCAGACAAAACAAGCTTAAAAAGATTTCAAAACAGTAATATCTAGTCTAGAAATTGTATATAATAATGTCTGTGAAAAAGTAGGTCATTAGTAGTGTCATTGCATGTACTAAAAATGCCTAAAAGCATTTGCTTTTTTACCATTGGCAATTTATCGCCTGAAAAAAAATACTGATTTCATCTTTAAGCTTCACTGACCACTCACTGTCAATAACCTTTGAATCAGATTACTGGCCCTAATGGTTGTTTCATGACAAGATAATGTGGAATCCCAGTATCGGAGACCTCATTGCTTTATTGACAGCAAAAACGCTATAACCAGTAACTGGGCAAGACTAGAAGTCCTTGCCAGTATTGCCCAGAGGATTTCAAGACTTTAAGGCCTCTTTACTTAGTTTATGTATAAAATGTGACAACTGTAGAGACTTCCTCATCACATGTTACTACTGTCCTGCACTGGATATGAGTCAACTGAGAATAACTGCTGCTGGGTCTACAACTTGAGAGAACATGTTCACTTAATTACAGTGCCTCGATGAGCTGAACTTGTGTGAGCCAGTGTTAATGGAGACTTGCAACCAATCACTGATTACCATTTTTCCCAATGACTAATCACTGATCACCAATGGATCAATCTAATCACCAAACCCCACTGATGCCAATACCCATGGCCAATCATAGGTAACCGATGTTCCCAATGACCAACCACCATTTTTTCAATGACCAATCACCTAAGACCAGTGTTCCCAATAACCAAGCACCATTTTCCCAATGGCTAATCATGGATCGTTGTTCTCAATCACCAATCACAAATGGTCCCCATGGCACAGTTCACTATTGTTCCTAATCACTGATCACCACAGTTTCCAATGACTATCATCACTGTTCCCAAAGACCAATATCTATATCTATTGGACCCAATGGCAAATCACTGATAAACATTATTCCCAATCATTGATTACCACTCTTCCAATGACCAATCATAGACTGTTGTTCCCAATGACCAGTCAATGATCACCAGTAAATCACCCTTACACCTTTTTTCCATTAAAACTGTCCACTTAGTATTAAATAATAATAAAAAGTTGTTATACCATCCATGACTTTTTCTGAATTACTGTCTTTTCTTGTCAGTGCTATAATACATTGTAAGTTTAACAAAACGTTGTTTAAAAGTAGTTATAATCTTTCTTTTTTTTGTTTCATTTTGCTAAAACTATATTCTATTCCAAATATCTATGAAATATTTAATTTCTCCATGTAACACAGTTACCAGTCAAAAGTTTGGACACACCTACTAATTCAGTGTTTTTTGTTTAGTTATTTATTTTCTACAGTCTAGAATAATACTGGATATTTCAAAACTATGAAATAGCACAGTATTAGGTAACAGTATCAAGTAACATGAAAACTATGAAACAGCACAGTATTAAGTAATAGTATTAAATAACAACAATAGCAACAATTCCTGTTATCTTAAAACAGGAAGGCCAGCTGTGAACTGGAATAGTTCCTGCAATAACTATATTTTCAAATGCATTTAAAATCCATCTCATGAAGACCATCCCGGGAACGCAAGACCAGAACTTACCTCTGCTGCCTTAGAAATTTTTGGTAAATATACAAATTAGCAGGCAAATGACATCATGCTGATCTTAGATCTTATCGGAGTTGGAGCGAATAGATGTTGAACAACAGTCGTTTCTACTGAAATTACTGCACTGTAGAAACGAGAGGAGATGGTCAATTTGACGTTCAACATTTGACGTAGCATAGACATCAGAAAAGCATTGCTCAGAGGCAGACCAATAATAGTTGCTGTAGTGTACGGCATAGTGTACGCCACTACATGAGACCTATCTTGTAGACTTGACGCAGAAGCATAACCCAGCCTTAACTTTAGCTGTTGATCCAAATTAGAGGTTACAGTTACCTCAGCGAGCCACAGTGGAAGGACATACTGTAACTGTCACTACAATTAAATTTTTCAATTGCAAGAGCACATTTGATCATTTCAGACCTAAGCAAGCGTTTTAATTTTTAGTGTAACTTTAGCGATTTTGAGCCTGTGAACTGCAAAACCAATCCCATAGATTGCAGGTTCTGTCTCTCTTGGTTGTGAAACAAACAAGAAAAAAAAAGGCATACACATTCAACACAACAACCAAAAGGGCAGAAGGTAAAGCCTTTAAAGCCAACCCAATCTTGTGGAATTACCATGCTCTCTCCCTCAGGGAGCCACTTTCACTCGGATGATGGAAGCAGGAGGCTGACAGAAGCGTTAGTGCAGGGAAGGGCATGTGTGTGTGTGTGTCTGTTTGTGTGTGTGTGGTGGTGTTTGGTTAGGCATAGTGCTTTTGTCCCCAGTGATATAATAAAAATGAGCGATTTAATAAAGACGACAGGTCCTCCTATCTCTCAACAACTGCACATACCACCACCATATCCATACCATCAAGATATCAAGATCTCAGTCTCTACTAATATTGGGTCGACTGCAGAGTGCTTGGCCTCAGGAGAGCCAACATGGATGGAGTCCTGTGTTTTTTAGTGTGTGTGTGTGTGTGTGTGTGTGTGTAGGCCCTAAGCAGAGAACACTCCTTCATATTACTTTCCATCAGTCAACAGCCATCATGCAGAGAAATAAAGGTGGTCGATAAGGAGGCAAGCAGGCTGGAGTTGCTACTCTCTAGGCTCACAGTGTTCAGTTGATACATTCTTAACCAAACCTCTGAGGGGATGGTATAGCTCTTGCAGTGATGCAAAAACTGTCTGTATATATTTATGGATTTTGGTCCCTCCCAAATGGTATATGAGGCAGTCAGCAGTACTTCCTTTACCAAAGATACCAATTATATAACAAATTGTTATTTTCAAGATACAATCTATTGAAGTGTGAAAGAGCTGCCTTCAATGAGTTCTCTATTTTGGCCCTATCTGATATGGGGATTTGGCCAAATCATCAGATTCCATACCCATGGAAAATCATATAGATTTTAAACACTGGCCCAAAAGCAGAAATTCTACCAATCTGGAGTAATCAGTTGATTGACTAACAAATCCTGAAGTTTAGCTCATTTTTTAGGAGCTACTGTAAGCTGAGATGGATGCCATAAACTTTCACACCACCTGGGTTTATATGTTAATAAGAAGAATGTCCATAGGAAGGAATCTAAAAAAAGCTGTATCCAGGTCATTATTAACCGGTAAGCAGACAGGATAGGAATGAAAACCTCTTAAAATGGGTTGCCTTTTATATCATCAATGAGCCAAAATGAACATAGCAAGTCTTGACAAATAATATGGGGCTTGAAAGAGATAGTAGCAAGTCTGGACAATTCCTTGCAATTCTTACGATGTACAGTAGTGGACAGTTTGGTCTTGGTTCAGCATAAACTTGGCATAGTTTATAGTGGAGTCATAATTGATTAATGATTCCAACTGATTCATTCTAACATTTCATGGCTTATCCGTGTGCAGTTCATATAAGCTTAAGTCATGTGACGTCGAGGAACCAACAACCGTCAAGATGTTACCCGATTCTGATGTTTTTTGACTTGGGTTAGGATGCTGCAGGAGTACTAGTGTAGAAATTTTCCTTTCCACTCCGTTTATGCTGTTGTGTAGATCTTTAGTTATGCTATTAGTTATGTCCCCACAACCATGCTGTTTTTTTTTTATTTTTTGCTCATTATATTGAATGCCCTCATTTGGGCATCAGTGATAAGTTTCTAGCCTGTTATGCCAAAGGAGTAGGTTTCTCCTCAATCACGACTCTCCATCAGACGCTTGGGTTATGGGGCACTCTTAGTGCACATCCAAAGCCCAGATAAAAATATACAGTTTTTTACTCACTCACTCACTCACTCGTCATCTATATCGCATTATCCTGTATACAGAGTCACACAGGGGCAGACAGGGTACATCATGAATGGGGTGCCAATCCATCGCAGGGCACACGCACATACATGCCTATTAGCCTAATCTGCATGTCTTTGACTTGTGAAAGGAAACCGGAGTACCCGGAGGAAACCCACAGAGCACCGGGGAGAACATGCAAACTTCATGCAAACAGACCTGAGGCTGGAATCAAATCTGGAACCTTTGTGATTATTAATTAAGCATGAATATTTAACATGTATTAACACAGAATGAACAAATGTCTTTAACATGCTAAAGTCAACTCTGTCCATGTTTCTCTTCTTTTTTTTTTCTCACTTCTGCTCCTTGCATTCCCAATCCTCACAGTCCTCCTCTTCTTTCACTTTTTGTATTTATCGTTTTCCCTCTGGATGCATGATGTCCTGCCTAGAAATGGGAATTGAGACAACAAACTAAAGCATTTAAGAAAACATGCCTGGGAGAGACAGAATTCTGCCACACAACTAGTATAGTAATACCCATGGTAAGATGTGCTACATAAAACCCAGCTATGTAAAAGATTTCCTTCTTTTGTGTCATAAAGAAAGAAGAATTATTGTCCTGGCCGTTGGTGCCAAAGTCCCTCAATCCTCAGGTAAACCTGTTCTTCTGGAGTTCCAATCTAAACAATTACAATCCAAATGTCACCTTGTACACAGAACATGCGTACATGTGCAAATTTGTGATGTACCGAAAGAGATACATACGCAAGAAATGGGGTAATATTTGAATGAGGGTGGAGTTCAGGTTTCGAATGGCAATGGCTGCAGCCTGTAGTGGGTGTGGAGTGACAATGGCTTCTACAGAGGCTGCCGGTGCTGCTGCATTGCAGATGTGATGAGCAGCGGAGACGTGTGAAAGACTACACACACACACACACACACATACTCACATGGGGGGATAGATTCACACCTATCACATGCACACTGAATTTTTACCCAGGAGAACTTTTTGTGCTGCAGTAGAATCTGAAAAAACAATATTTACTAGTCAATATATATATTTTTTAAATAGAAAAAGTAGCCGAGGTGTCAGCAAAGAATGTTCCAAACCACCATTTCCAGAGTCAGCACTTTATAGTCTACAAAGTCAAAAGTAACAACAAAAGGCAAGGCAGTCTCCTTGGGACCCCATGCCAAGAGAGGGCCTCAGAGGGCTATCAAGCTTAATTTTCAAAAATGTGATTGGTGCATCGAGTAGAATTGCATTTTTGGCTTCTTTTATGTTTCCATTCCAACGTTAAACTGACTATCCTTTTTGAAGTCTTCTTTTGTTTCTACTTTCATCCATCTTTTATACTGCTTATCTGGTTGTACAGGGTTGTGGTGGCCTGGAACCTATGACAGGAGACTTGCATGAGGAGGGTTAAACCCTGGGACAGGGTGCCAGTCCATTGCAGGGCACACACAATGGGCACTTGGGGAAAGTAAATTAATCTGCACTGCTTTGGACTGTGGGAGGAAATCAGAGTACCTAAAGGAAACACACCAAGCGCAGGGAGATCATGCAAACTCCACACACAGACCCGTCGACCCTGGGGGTGGGAGACCACAGTGCTAACCTCTACACCACTCCCACCTTCTACCACTTCTGTGTTGCAGTAATTTCAGTAAACGTAGCAGTTATTCAATTTCTATAGATCCAACTCCAACAAGATGAGCTCAGTTTCATCCGCCATTGCTTCTAGTACACTGAAAACCATTCACCAGAGAGTGTCGGAGAGACTCAGCTCAGTTGCAGAGAAACCTCACCGCCGACTTGTGAATCAGGCTTTAGTAGTTAGCACTAAAATTGGGGGTTTGAAATTTGCCTTCATTCTGTGTGCATCAAGTTTGCATGTTCTCCCTGTTATTGGTGGGTTTTCTT
The DNA here is from genome assembly GCA_028565275.1 of Leiocassis micropogon. Classification (NCBI taxonomy): domain Eukaryota; kingdom Metazoa; phylum Chordata; class Actinopteri; order Siluriformes; family Bagridae; genus Leiocassis; species Leiocassis micropogon. The sequence continues at coordinate 2,075,582 of JAOVVA010000041.1, forward strand.
CGAAAGTGCCCGTAATATTTGAGAATGAGATGATAGATGACACGGTGGCTTAGTGGTTAAAACTGACACCTCCAGGGTCTGGGTTCGATTCCCACCTCGAGTCTGTGTGCATGGAGTTTGCGTGTTCTCCACGTGCTTGGTGCGTTTCCTCGGGTTTCCTCCCACAGTCCATGAAGAGTAGACTAATTGATGTTGCCAAATTGCCCGTAGCGTGTAAATGAGCATGTGAGCGTCGGCATCCTATGATGGATCAGCAAACAGTCCAGAGTGTACCCTGTGTACTAAATACAGTACCTTGTGATAAGTCTCCTGGGATAGGATCCAAGCCCGCCTTGACCCTGTATGCAAGATAAAATCGTATAGACGATAAGTGAGGGATGGGTTGGGACATCATCCAGAGTATCCTGGTCTTACCCTTCTAATAAAATTTCCCAGAGATGGGCTGAAGCCATGGATGAAAGGATGGATGGATGACATGTGGCCTTTCACACTGCACTGGTCATGCCAGTTTTCACAATGCCACAATTTAGCAATTTTACTTTAAAGGCACCTATTATGCAAAAAAATTTTTGTCTCCATTCTGAGTACAAACAAACATGATTAGATTTTTCTCCTATTGTGACCTCATATAAGAATAGCCCCGCCCCCTGGCTTGCTGCTTAGCTTTGCTCTACAGTTCTCTGGATTTCTTTTACAGCACATATAGGCTACTGTAGTTTAAAAAAACAAAACACAAAAAAATGTTATCATTGTAATGATATCTCGGCCCACGATCGTTGTGTGGTTCCACATCAAGAAGTCCAACACACTGATCTCAAGCAGGACACGGTTTATCAAGGACTGTATCTGTGATCTTCACAGTGTGTGTGAGACAGAGGGTGTGTGTGTGTGTTGAACTGATTGATCTGTTGTGCCTGATCTAAGTCTCGGGAGTTCTGTTCTTCACAGCAGGAAGAACCTGATGCAGTGGTAGCTGATCTTATCGGGAAGATAACAAGATTTTCCTAAGCTTCTAGAAGACATTCAAAAAAAAAAAACAGAGAAGAGAAATATAATATCACTGGCATCACTGGCATCTTCAAGGTTATGTGTAGCATTTCTACCAGAGCGTGCTTCCCTATCGTCAAAGATTTCAAGTAGGAACCTTTTTATAGATTCACTTAGAGTGTAGTACTGTCTCCAAGAGACAGAAGTTCTGTCACGCTAACCGTCAATCCAATAAAAGCCTTAGAAGACACTCACACAGACGCTAACCTTCACGAACACATCACAGGGAATAAAAAAGAAAAATCGTTCAGTCTCAAAACGCCCTGCCGGAGACAGGACTACAAAAGCACTTAGTCTCTGTCCTGATCTAAGTGTCTGAGGAATGTATAGAACCGTATATCGCCTGGGAAGTCCTTTACAGAGTCCTTTACCTTACAGACAAAGGCAAACTAACCGTATTTTCAATATAAATGGAGGTCTTTTCTTTCTTTTTTTTTATCTCTGTCTTTCTAAATATTACCTGCTGTTGCAGCGCTGATAAACAAAGCAGCATCCTATGGAGGATACAACAGAGTAGAACCTTTTTAAAAAGCTGTGCTGCTAATTATCTGAGGAAAGACAAATCGTTTTTTCTTTGATTTCCTGCTATTTCAGCCGTAACCATGGACTTCCTAAAAGTTCTCCGGAAAAAAAAAAAAAAACTCTTTTATCAGGGTCAAAACCCTGAGTGACAACAAACTTTTAATAAAATAAAGCATGCACAATTACACAATGAACCTTACATATCCATCTTGCGTGCATGTTGTGTGTGTGTGTGTGTGTTTCGTTCTTTATGCCCTCCCAACACATTTGCAGAGCTAATAAAAGAACACTGCTCTTGGAAGGTTCTGTGTCGGACCCTACAACAGTGTTTCTCTATTAGAAAGGATTTCCAGTAGAACCTCTGAGGAAGCCAGAACTCTTACTTACATAATGAATCTTTAATTTCCCCTAAGTGCACCGTCTTCTCTTCCTCCCTTTAACTTTTCTGCTCTTTTCCTTTCTTGAATAGTAATTCACATTTTTGTGATTGCACAAATATTATATATATATATATATGCTTATAAATTATTCTTTTGTTTCCTTCCTTTCTTTCTTCTTTTCCTATGCTCTTTCTTTCTATCCCTTTTGTTTCTATTCTTTATTTCCAGTTCATTCTTTGTTTCACTTCTGTCTTTTTTCTTCATTTCCTATTCATTCTTTTTTCTTTTTCATTCATTTTTTATTTCCTTATGATTTTTCTTTCTTCTCTCGTTACTTTATTCATCTTTTCATGTCTTCTTTTTTTTCTGTCCCTTCTTCTTTATGTACCTTATTTTTTTTCTTTTTTATTGTTTTCTTCCTTTAATTTCTTTCCTTTCATTTCCTTTTTCCTTTCTTTTTCATTCTTTTTTTCTTTTTATCTTTTTTCTTTTTTAATCACTTCTTTTTTGTCTTTCTTCCTTAATCTTTCTTCTTCCTTCTTTAGTTTTCCCCTTTCCTTTCATTTCATTGTATTTCTTTGGGTTTTCTTTTTTTCTTAATCTCATTCTTCCATCCCTTATTCCCATCCTTTCCTTTCCTTTCCATTCTTGTTTTTTTATATTCTATACCTTTCTTTCCATCCTTCCCTAATATTGCCTTCTCCCTTAATTTAAACTCCCACTGACTTTTGGATGAAAAGAAAAACAAGAATGGAAGAAAGAACGAGGAAAGTATAAGAAAGAAGAAATGGAAGAACGACATTATCCTTGTCCACACTGGTGTCTTTATAAGGACTCTGTTTAGGACCATAGCTACACAATTACCCAGCACATTTCTTTCTTCCTAACTTTCTTACTTTCTTTCACTGTTTGCCTTTAAAATTGATTTGTGACTTATCACTGTCCTTCTCTGAATTGTCTCCTAACACCGTTCTGGCACATTTTGCCCATGAACAACGCTTCCCCTAATTAATCTGAGGAGAAAGAGATTGCTTTTGGGACACATTCAATTGTCCGCTTACGGCCACCTCCACCCAGGCTTCTGATAATGCATAAATAAAATTGGGATAGAGAGAGAGAGAGAGAAAGAGAGAGAGAGGGAGACAATTTTTGTTCCCTCTCTCTCTCTCTCTCTCTCTCTCATTTTCACTCTTGCTCAAAATAGGCTTCACAAGAACAGGGAACACTTCATTTTCAATTTAGGGAAGAGAAAGGAGGAGCGAGTTCTGATTAAGTGGAAGAGAGGAGCAAAAGGTGTTAAAATTTCCTTCCGGCTTTATTACATGCAGAGTAAGTACAGTTGCAAGGGAAATGATTTGTTCCCTAATTGACAGCCATGTATATGATGTAGAACTGTAGAATGAAGTGCAGACCAAAAAAAAAAAAAAGGACCATGAAGAATAATCTCAAACATTGTGTTCTTAACAACGCAGTATAATACAGTGTTCTAAGTAAAAAGCTTTTACAAAGCAAAGTCTAAAATCTTTAAATAATAATAAAAAAATAAATCAACTTGGTCCACTGACTCTCTTTAACACAGATGCTTCTTGATTCTGATTGGTCAAAATCCATAAATTAACCTTTTATAACTGTAGCTCTGTCTTATAATAGCTCTGGTTTATACCAGTCTAACTCATTCTACAACATTATCATATCTAAAGGACTATCTTTTTTGATATTCCATATAAACTTAAAAAGATTTACTCGATTACATGAAAGATTTATGGAAGGAGTCTCCAGTTTCAACAGTTTGCCCATAATCAAGTTATTATTACTATTATTATAACTATTATTATTATCATTATTACTACTACTAATAATAATTTTGATATTGTTTATTTATTTTTCTGGCAATTTTGCAGGTTCTTACATTTAAAAACAAACAAAAACAAACAAACAAAAAAAAACAATAAAAAACCTTGTTTGTACCCAAGCCAATTAGATTCCCTTCACTGTGACCTCATATAGAAACATCTTGTTGCTCAGCTCTGCAGTTGTTTGGATGGCTCATCAGTATTTTATGGGTCTTTCAGCTAGAGCATTAACACACTCAAACTTTGGAGGAACTCTGAGGCTTGTGTTGCTCAGGTTAAACAAATACTGTTATAAAATATTGGATTTTAATAAAGGAACAGATATCGTTTGTTGATTTGCACTTTGTTGATTCTTTTCTTATACAGAACACACCCGGAATATGTTCCTATTCGAAAATAAATAAATAAAAACACAAAAAAAATGATAAACCTGTGGTTCTATCCACTATCCATTTCTTTAAACTCAAACATATGAAAATGATAACCATGGTGACTCATTTTTTTTCCTTCTTTACCTTCCATGAAATGTCCCAAGTGACGTTCTGACATTCTTTTGCATGTGGTCGAAACTTTTCTAATTAACCTTAACAGGAAGATATAACTTTTTGAGACACGTCCAATTGTCTGCTCATGGCTGCCTCGACCCTGCCATGCGATAATGATAATGGCGTGTGAAATTAGAGGAAGAAGGGAAGATAGAGAGAAAGAGAGATAGAGGTAAAAAGAAAAAAAAATACACCCTCGCTTCTTCAATTGCACAAGAATAGGTTTCACGACGACGCCGAGCACTTCACTTTTGATTTCAGGAAAGGAAATAAGATAAGGCATGTTGTGATTAAGTAGAACCTAAGATGACTTGAAAGCTAGGTTCATGCCAAGGACAGTAGGAGGAAGGAGACAGACTCTGCTGTTTCAAATTCAAATGATCTTGCTCATCGTTTCCTCAGAGGAAAACAGGCTGAGGAGCATCACGCAGGACGGGGCGAGCAACATGAAACACTTTATCATATTCACTTCATTATATTTATAATATTTATGAACATTAACCAGAACTAATAAAGCAAACCATAGGATTTAAATTTCATGTTATTTTTCATTAATCCCATTTTTAAACCAAAGCCTATATCCTACTGTATACAGTATGTCATCATTAGAGAGGAATCATTGTCGTCATCGTCTATACCACTTTAGTCTGTATTCGGGGTCGTGGGAGACCTGGATTCTATCCCAGGAGACTTGGGATACAAGGCAGGGTACACCCTGGACATCCATCGCAGGGCACATACACATACACAGACACACACACTATAGGCAATTTGGAAACGGCAACTAGCCTAATCTGAAGGTCTTTGGGCTGTGGGAGGAAACCGGAGTACCCGGAGGAAACCCACCAAGCACTGGGAGAAGATGCAAACTCCATGCACACAGAGGCGGGAATCGAACCCAGACCCTGGAGGTGCAAGGCGACAGTGCTAACCATTGCACCACTGTGCCGCCGAAAGGAATAATAATAACATGTTAACTGGGAAACATTCATTGTCCAGGCTCAACACTTCAACTTTTTAGATTTGTTTCTTTAAGCAATAAGTGTTTGTGGAAGGGTTACTACCTTGCACTGCAATGCTGCAGGCCCATAAACATAGAATTGTTTGATAAAAATAAATAAATAAATAAATAACCATATAACTATAAAGAAATATTTGAGTGTCTTGGGTGTTGAGCAGATATGCGATTAACTCTTTGGATGAACCGCAGGCGGTTTTCAAATATCCAACTGGGCCCTCTCAAGTATACAACTGGCTGATCTATGAACTGCTGCTGTAATAATAAACTATAGAGACGAATCAATACCGTTTTTTAGACTGGGTGCGAGTACATTTGGTACTCTTTAGATTACTATAAATTAGCTAAATGAGTTGCATTAGACAGAGTGTGTACCATGTTTTTGTTCTACTTCAGATGAATAAATGATTTTTGTACAGCTGTATGTAAAATTCTCATTGTTTTCACATTGTATTCATTTCTTCGAGATCCCTAATCATAAATCTTTTCTCTTCTAGTCGACCGTTGCTGCAGCAATAAACTCTATTTATTGCCACCTGAAACACTGGGCGCATTTTAACAGCTACACCTCCTGCTATGGATCTTGGCATTGATTGGTCACCAACATGTTCTCTATTAAAGATGCTTTATTAGGGGGCCAGAAACTGCAGAAACTACTTTTACCATTTCGGTATCTCCAGAGCATGATTTTAGCGTTCTCATTTGCAATGATTGTTATTTCTTTGTTCATTGTCATGCAAAATGCTGTTATGTAATAGTCTTACATCAGTAGTTACAACTAAATGAGGATAGTATTGGATCAATTCCAGTGATGCATCGTTAAGAAAGCTCATCTTCATCTGCACTTAAAGGGATAACTGTCTGTCGCCTGAAATGCAAGTACAATGAAAGTAAATGTGGCCAAATTCCACAACCCTCGTTCCATGCAAAAATGCTCACCTGAGACACTCATGAAGGTTCTGCAGTCTCACTGAGCTAAATCTAGTGGGTATCTTTGAAATCCAGTATATTTAGTACAAGTTTTACTCTCTATTCTTCGCCCAAAAATAGCTATATGATTAACCAGAACTAGCCGTGCAGTTAGGTCAGAGTAAAGAAATTGTGAAATTTGGCTCTGATTACTTACAATGTTGTCACATTCCATGTGACAAACTTCACGATCAGTGCGCGGAACAGGAACATTTATAACGACTGACAGTTTGTAATATACAGTACCTTCATGCACCCTTTTTAAAATAGACTTGGAAAAACCCAACCTATTCATTTAAACACTATTTAGGAATTTTTGAAATCACTATTCATAGCATGTAGTTTAAAAAAAAAAAAAAAAGTTCTTGCGTGAAATGAAACTATTTCCACACACACTCCGCCGAGGATCCGGCAGTCAAATTTATCGGCTGCCTCCTAATCCATTTCATAACGTTCTGCTTCATATTTGATAATGTCGAGATGAAATCAGGTTCCGTAATTACATTTTCTTTAAACTTTCATCTCAGTCATTGAACCTAAAAAAAAAAAAAGAAAAAAAAAACGTGTGACATTTCTGCGGCTTTTTAAATTAGCAGCGCTCAAGCACAGAGAGCCAAGATTCGTACGCAATCAGAAGTCCTGAGGAGAGGTTGAAACGTCAAACACTGTGCTTTTTCCACACGCACGCGCACACACATGCCATTTTGGTAAACTCTAATGTGACCTTTACTGATTAAACAGGTTTAAATGAACAGCTTCATTAGGTTTTCTCACTTTAGCTGTTTTTCACTTCCTTGTAGTCCATAGAACTTAAGCTGATAGCCTTGTTTTATTTTTTAACAAGCAGCCCAAAACTGATTAATTTCCAAGAACGTTTTTCATTTATCTATGATTGGAACGTACGCCTCACTTCCTGTTTACGTTGGATCTCCTTCCTGATTCCCTGGTGAGGGCGAACATCATCCCTCAACGTTCTCTCACTTTCACCGCTTTGTTTCCTTTCATCCCTCCTCCTTTTTCTCTACCGCTTATCACCCTATCATCACTATCGGTTTTTCATTTTCTCATCCTCTCCTAGTTTTTTTTTTTCATTTCTTTCCTTTCTATTTTTCCCCTGTCTCTCAATCTCATCTCACGATCCTTCCTCCATTGTGTTGTTCTTCTCGCTTTCCTCTTCACCTCAACACCCCTCCCACCATCCACTTTTCTTTTTTTTCTTTCTTTCTTTTTAATTTTTCTCCTAGCGTGTTAATCCCCCTCTTATATCGTTTTATGTTTCATCTCCATCTATCTTTCTTGACCTTAACAATTGCCTCTTTTTTTCTCTGCAGTCCCAAGTCATTTCCCCAGCATCACTCATTCTCTCTCACTCTCTCTTAATTTCCCACTCCTACTCCTGTTCCCTTCTTTCTTCATTTTGCTCTCAGTGCTTTACTCATTCCCATTCTCACTTTTCTCTCTCTCTCTCTCCATCACTCCCTCCCCTTTCCACTCAATCTGTTTCTCTTCTGAATCATCTTTTCTCCACCTCTCTCTGTCATTGTTTCATCCTCATTCTCCTCTATCCCTTTCTTCTTTTTTTTTTGCTGTCAACATTAATTTTTTACTCACTGTTTTATTTTCTTGCTCTGTTTAAAAACCTCTTGTTTTGTTTTTTTCTTCTCCTCATGCTCCCTCCCCTCCTCGCCTCTTTCTCATGGGATGTACCTCTGTCCCAGATAAAATCTGATGTGCAGTTTTCTTCTAACTCGTCCATCGTGCACATGCTGCACTGATGTGCCCTCCGTAGGGAGCTCGCTCTTTGTGCCCCCTTGCCTGTCTTTGTGTGCCACCCCAAAAGACCTTGCCTGACAAAACGCACTTACAGAACTCCACAATCAGCACAAACAGTGAATGAACATGATATTAAATAGTAAATAGTCAACAATGTGGCGATGTGATAAAGTGAAGTTACTGTTGCCTCTTATTTCAGGGCCAGTAACCCCCTCTGTTTAAAGCCAGAGAATGTTTTCTTCAGGTGAGAAATGTAAAGAGAATGACTAGACTGCTTTTAACTAACAGAAAGCCTACACTGATTTTAAATAATCACTAATTATGACTATGGTGAGCTTAAAAGCATCTCAAGATTCATGACCACTTTAAGAAGGAGGAACAACAACAGTACGAAACCATACTGGGTTCCACTCCTGTATATAACTAACAGAAAGCCACCCTGGGCACCATTTTCCCCAACCTGGGCAGATACATATAAAAAAAAAAACCAGGGCATCTGGTTTTATTTCTCCATTATGAAGCTCTTGACGTCTGTCTGCTGTCTGACTTTAGACTCAATGTATAGACTCAATTTTTTAAATTGAAAAAAAAAAAAAATTCTTTCATTTTTGTGAAGCTGCTTTGAGACAATGACCATTGTTAAAAGCGCTATATAAATAA
>JAOVVA010000041.1:2084448-2118941 GCA_028565275.1 Leiocassis micropogon
TATATATATATATATATATATATTTTTTTTATTTATTTATTTATTTTTTTTACTTGTTTAATTTATACATATTAAAATCAAATTATTTATCAGCGATTAGTTTTGTCAGTCATTTGACATTTCAGGGTGTTTTGTTTCATCCTTATAGATCCTATAGGGGTCACTATTATGCCATTATTAATTAATGTGTTGCGTACATAGTTAATAGGTTGTATAATTATATATACATTGTATTGGGCAATGCATTTGTTTAAATGTTCATTTATGTACATTGTAATTTATGTAAATTTAATCAATCATTGCTTTTAAAGAATTACCCACGACTAAATGGAAGTGAACAAATGATACATTACCAACATGAGTTTTCTTTGTTTCCCCTTTGAATGTTTTTTTTTTAATCTGTCTTTCTCTTTTTACACACACACAGGTTCGTGACATAAACGAAAGTGAAAGGAACTGATGATCTTCCCACTGTGAGATATAATTAATCTCTCAGTGTGGGGCCGCCAGGCAAGAACCCAAGCAAGGAGACGTCCTAAACGTCACTGAAATCCTAAACACACACTTGACATTAATTTATACGCATAATGCTGAAAATAATAATAATAATAATAATAACAATAATAATAATAATAAAAATAGACTAAACTTTAAATTGACAGAAATTGATCAGGCGCAGACGAGGATGACATCACCGCTCTCAGTAGAGTTCACTTCACAGCCCATCATGAGCCAAACAGGAAAACCTCACACCCACAAACACACAATACAAAAACACACACCTTTCGTTCCCACATTATCATGGAACATCACTATCGCTCTCTCACCCCCTTTTCTATTTTTTCGCTGTTATTCATCACCTATTTCTCACTCTCTATGACTTTGACAGGTTTCTCTGTCTCTGGCACGTCTCTCTCGCTTACATCATCACAGAAAACGACCCATTACACTACCCTTCCTGCGAACCTGGTGGGGTTTTTTTTTTTTTGGGGTAGGGTTTGAATTCATCATAAGAAAGTTCAGCTTATGCATGGTGCACTATCTAATCATATCAACTTCTTTTCATTACTCGAAATGAAATACAAACTCATTTGCAGTTTTTAGACAGATTTTCAGTGGAGATGTAGGCAGCTACCTGACAGAACTTACTGCGAAACATACAGTACAGCATGTTTAGTATGAGTTACTGATTTTTTACATTCGTATTGTAGTATGGATTTTAGGTGCAGATATTATGCTAATATAATAATAAGAAAATGAATAAACAGACAAAGGATCAATGATATGAATATAGTCAGAGATGGCACATACAGTTATTATATAAGCTATAAACAAAGTCATTGACATACAGTACGGCAGTGAAAATGAGTAATGATTACTGTACTGTATATTTCATAGCATTGTCTTTATCAGGACTTGAAGTTTGTGGAAGCTGCTGATGTCAACAGGTTTAATTATCCTTCTCTTCCACCCATTTTAATTATTAATAATTTTTTTAATAAACCAAATACTAGAGTGAAATACTTTCCCTTTGCATATATTATGAGGCCACAGAGCTAACCACTACCCCGCCATGCCCCCAACAGCTCAAATGTGTCCCCAGCCATGGAGATTCAGTGTCCCGTGCCTAATCAAATGTGTGCCAAGTCATATGGATCAAATGATCCCTAGGATAAGAGGAAAAATGCAAGAAAGAAAAGAATAAAATCCTCTTCTCTTCTTCATGCATTTATCCTGTTTGTTAGGCTTACCAGGCCTGAATCCCAACAATCCCACAGCCACAGTGCTCTCTGGGTGTGGTGGCTGTATACGCTCTCTCTAGTCAATTACAGCAACCCTAGCTAAAGTATCCAAAATATCGATGCACTTAAGTTGGTGGAAGATCATAGATACCCAAAACCAAGCCCAGCAAGCCCAGCACTGCCATTCTGTTATCTGGAATTTAATCATTCCTATCGTTTCATTTATCTTTACTAAGCACTCACTGGTCAAGCTTCCTCTGGAAAACACTGAGCATTAAGTGAGAACAGTACAGCCTGTCTGATTGCACAGTTACACACTCCTTAACAACTGACAGGAACCCAGATAACCCAAAGGAATCACAAATATCTACAGTTAAGATGCTGACATTTAAGTAAAGCATTTACCCCAAGACAGCAGTTTAAAAACGTACTGTAGCATGTGGAAAAACCTCGTCAACAATCTGAAAGCATCAAGATTGGCTTACTGGTTTCTCAGATTCTCTGAGACTCTTTATACTGCAAGATGTAAGACTTATCTTTTTGAGTACTCACATCATTATCAAAATGACATGGAGGTTGGCTTACTCCAAAACAAACTGGTGTCTGACTGGCATTCTGTTTTTGTGGCATGAAAAATGAAAATCGAGCTCACTTGCTCTCTCTCCCTCTCACTTTCTGGCACATCTGTTTCCCCACTTTTGCACCGTCTTATCGGCTCATAGTTTACCATCATCATTATCGTCTCTCTCCAAGACCGTGTCTGGCCCATCTGTCTTTCTCGTCCTCAGAGTCAGGACCATTTCTATCTTCTTCATCACAACCCACACTGATCAGATGTTCACAGGAATGCTGTGTTGTACACCAGAGAGTCTCGTCAGACTTTTAGGTTTAACTAGATTAAAGTCTATGCTGGATTCCAATTCCTCAGACTGGAAGATTTTATGAGATTGTAAGTTAGAAATGAGTAAACAGGTGAAAGGGAAATAATCGGTTTTGTCCTCCTCGTTTTTCCTCTTCTTCTAAAAATAAATTCTAATTTAAATGCTTTTTCATTGCTGCGTTGGTGACTTTGTTCGCGTTACTTTTGTTTCCCCAGGTCTACAGTACAAACGCAAGTCTCTTACTCAAATCTGCCCTCTATCACCCCCTTAGTGCTATTGCAAAAATAACCCCTGAGCCCCAGTCAGTGGAATGTTTCCTTTTAGACAGTGAGTCTATGGGTGACAATTTAAAGACAAACTATTAGATGATACCACCGAAGTAAGGTTCAAAAAGCAGCACAAAACCACATGGCTGAACAAACCCAGTTCCTAGTCACAAGAGGAAGGCATGCGGGTTCATTGATGACGATGTGGGGTGAAGTCATGGAGGAGTTGCTGGTCCCCAGATGGCTCACTAATTAGATTGTCAGTAAATCAAAAAAGTTCTTATCTAGCACCTGTTATTTACGCTCAGAAATTAGTGCATATTTTTGCAGTCGGTGAACAGTAGAATGTCCCGAGCGTGTGTACAGGACGAGCAGGAAAGAGGTGGGAGGGGAGGGGTGCGAGAGATTTTTTTTGTGCTGTTTGTTAACTGGTGATTTCTGAGGCTGGTAACCCTAAATGAACTTCTCCTCTGCAGTAGGTCAGTTTTGGTCTCGCTTTCCTGGGAAGGTCTTCATGAGAGACAGTTTCATCATGGAGCCTGATGGGTTGTGCAAATGCACTTGACACAATACTGTTCTTGTAAGTACTGTTCCAGAACAGCTGACCTCTGTGTCTTAAAATAACAACTGACTGTTGTTTTTACATTATTAATCATAGTTTTGAAAGCAGTATTGTTGTAGAATGTAGAAAAAGTAAAGCAAAAATGAAAGAAAAAAAAAAAAAGAAATTTGCACATGATTCCAACACATTCGAGCAGTAGTGTGTATGTATATGTAAATATAATTTATGTAATAAAATGACTAAACAATAATCACGGTCTAATATAAAGAGTTTTGTTTTGGGAAACCTGCTGAATCCAACTGTGCATTGAGCCAAAAAGATGTCTGGTGTGACTGTTTCAATCCCTTCGTGCTTGATTGCTTCCTGAAGGTCATGTAGAAGATGGGTTCTTGATGGCAACTAATTTCTTCACCATTGTCACAACAGTTTTCTAATGGGTTTAGGTCTACAGGTGACCCAGACCATGACTGCAGAAGCTAAACAGCATTGTCACGTCAGCAGTTTTTTTTAGCACTAGTTAATTAGCACTAGTTAATTCAAGCTGAATAGATGAGCAACTGACACTTTTGACCACCAATGTATCTCAAGCATACTTAAGGCCCTTGTAGCTTATGAGCAGCAGATAGTATTCAATCGATTAAATGATCACTTCATATAATCATGCATGCTGAAGATTAAAGCACTATCTATCAGACATGAAGGTGTAAGTCCTTAAGATGTGTGATTCCTGTCAGCCTCCTGATCTGCCTGATTCATCCTCGTGCTCCACTTCTGCTTGGAGCTCCCTAAACATCTGCACTATCCTAAAATAGATTATGCCTAATATAAAGCCTCGCTTTTATGAATAATCCTGTCTGAAAACGGCTCCTGGTTTCATAAAGACGGGTCCGGTGATCATCTCAGGAAAAAATGCAAACCAGTAGGTAGATGAATGATAGCAGACAGCCTCTTAGACACCACCATAGATTACATTCAATTCATAATGAATGAGGATTTCTAATGTTACCCCAGCATTCTCTGATTTCATCATTTCATAAGCACAGCATAAATGGATGAGTCACTGCAACGCAGGCAAAATGTGTGAGCTAAGGTGGCTTTGAAAAACACTGCGTGGTCCAGCAATCAATGTGTCTAGACTGGGCACAGTAAAGTTTTGCTGAAATTTGATTAAAACACATGGATGCGTTTTTTTTTTTTGTTTTTTTTTTTATGAAGACACCAAAAAATGAGACGAGTGTTTCATTGCCACTTCACACATCACTTTACACGTGGTCAGCTTTGGGGATCAGGTTTAATCAGGATAAAGCTAGAAAGAAGAAACGCAGCTGTGCTGGTTGAAAAACAAATCAGTAAAATATAAACTTTAAATACATCATCTTTTTTTTTATTAACTGTCCATAAACCAAATGCTTGACATAAATTTATTTATAAATCCAAGGTCAAAGAAACTTTTAAGCAGAAACAAACAAACCAAATTGTGTATTCATTATTACAATTATTTTTAATTATTATTATTATTAGTAGTAGTAGTAGTAGTTTTAATGTAAAATATTAAACAATGTTAATCACTTTTAATTATGCCGCTTATTAAAATGGTCAAACCTAATAACTATAAACTTACATTGCAACCAAATCCTGTAGGTCAAGGTTGTCAAACTCGATCCTGAAAGAGCCATGTGGGTGCAGGCTTTCATTCCAACCATGCAGAAACTACCATAGAAGCCTGATAGTCTATTGAAAGCCAAGAGCTTCTAGTTGGTTGAAATGGATCCAGTTGGATGCTGTTCCCTCCCCCACAGGCAGGGAGCCTAGAGAGAGCTGATTGGCCGAGGTCTCTTGGAGAAGCATGGGTGGCATTACCATTACTCTTACAGTACATCAATGATGGTGACGATAGCCAACCATGGGCATCTATAAACCTATGAAAGTGGAAGGAGCAGATAGAGCTGTCCTCCAGATTTGTTACCCTGCCCCCTATGGTGACCAAACAATTCAGAGGATAGAATTTGGTGGATGTAGCCTTGATGGGAGAGTGCCCTAGTGATGGTCAGATTTGGTTAGGATCAAACTGTGCAAAAGTCATGTAAATAATTGCGTCGTTAGAGCAAAGATGTCTTCAAAAGAAAATTATATATATCTACAATAAGACTTTGCTTAAATGCATGCAGCAAAACCCAGAAGCTTTTTTTTTTTTGGTCTAAAAGTTTTTATTTATTTATTAATTTTACATAATATCCTGCTGGTTTTTCCTTTTCTTTATTTTCCTATAAGACTCTATTTTGGCCGGAATACTAAAGAATACTTAATAATTACGTCATCAAATAAACATGTACAGTATAACAAAGTTAGTACAAGAAAACTGAATATTAATAGCTTTTGTGTAAATCAAAAACATCTGTATTGGATAAGGTTTACTTTTGCACACTATTCATTTTCACTCTTCAGGTCACTTAAATATTACTTCGATAACAGAAGCTGTTTGTGAGGTGCCTGTTCCTGGGACAATGGGTGAGCAAGCAAAGCCAAGTTTCAGACACTGTTAAATCCACATCAACATTGGTCCATTGTGAGGCACACTGTCTATAATTCATTAATTAATTAAGTTATTTATACATTTTTTGTACAAGCCTCTTCCTGAATTCCCTATACCACTTTCGCTCTGTTTACCATAATCATTTTACCAACATTTTAAGTGTGGATTTTGTGGTTTGGCATTGACAACATTATTCTCCATGAAAATGTCATGAGGGAAAATTCATCACTATTTCTCAGAATAGAGACTCTGAAATGAAGGCTTGTCAAAGTGCGCTATTTATTTACACTGTGAAAAGAGAAGCCGTGCTCGGCACTTCGTCAGAGCAAAAGCCATAAATCGCTACAGAGGACTCAACATAAAGCTCAAACAAGCTTGCAAAATGATGGTTCAGCTTTATTTAGCTATCAGCTAGCTGTGAAGTCACAGCTGTAAATATGTATTTCTATTCAATAAGAATTATTAAAGGAATACAGACTCAGGAACCGTGAATCTGTCCATAAAGCATTGTAAATGCCTCAATAATTCTGCCAGGAAGTCAAGAGACGTGGTCTGGGTTTATTCTTAGTAGGACGGGAAGCCAAGCAGAACCGTTTTTTTTTTTTTTTAGCTCTACAGTCTGACATTCTCATGGCATGATATTCTTGTCAAAAATCTATCACAGTCTCTCAATTCATCAGTTTAAAAAACACACAAGCAGGTGGTGAGAATTGGACTTTTGAATGTTAGGTTCATTAAATCAGGGTTGTGGAGGAAATATTTGAGCATGTTGAGATTTTTCTGTTCATAATTGGCATTGGTGTTGATAATGTACCAAAAATATATTTTGGCACTTGCATCATTTAAGTATGGAAAATACTCCCACGCAGGGACCTTGCTCCATTTTGAATGAGAATATAAACTACCTTGATACCAGAGTCGTCCGAATTCGTGGTTGATTTATTTTTTTATAGACTTTTTGCATAACACACATGATGTTATATAATTCCTATCTGTTATCACCCAGATGAGGATGAGTTCCCTGTTGAGTCTGGTTCCTCTCAAGGTTTCTTCCTGTTGCCATCTCAGGGAGTTTTTCCTTGCCACTGTCGCCGTCACCCTTGGCTTGATCATCAGAGACATTTCATTCATCTCCTTATTATATAGACACATTTTTCTCATACATACACGCAAAATCTTTTATTTTTTTTAATTTCTTTCATTTTTGTGAAGCTGCTTTGAGACAATGACCATTGTTAAAAGCGCTATATAAATAAAACTGAATTGAATTGAATTAAACTTTTTGCCCCTGATTTTACAATGTCTGTGCATGATGGTCCCGGTCACTTCTAAATGTCAAAATGGATGTTACTTACCAGATGCAAGTGCCAAAACCAATATTTACAACCAATTACTGAACCGTCGATGTTGTTCTGTTCACGGCAAATGCGAGCTGCAGAGCTAACTAGCTTCACAAGACTGAAGCCCAAATCCCTCTCCAACACCTGATCATGGGCACTACTTGGTGTGTGGGGTTTTCTATAAGAAAGATTTGTTTACAGTATCATCATTTACGGAAGGAGTGGGAAAGTTTTTAATCTTCCACAACAGGAAAGTCTTCCGGAGTTTCATGCTTTGTGATTTCTCTATAACATGACAAACTGTGTTAGTCATTAGCTTCGAGAGAGGAAAAAAAAGAATATGGTGCAAACTAGCTGGTTCTCATGGCTGGTCCAGATGACTAAATGTTAATATTGAATAGATGGAAACCATTCAAAAACATTGGGGTGGAAACATCAATCACCATGCCATTGATTATTTTCCTCTAACTGCACACCTTCAGATGCATCATTCTTTTCTTATCCCAGGAGCAAACTATTGCATTTCACTACCAATAAATATGCCATAAAGACCATGTAAGATTCAAATAATTGACATCGCTAACAACCATAAGTCAACATCCAAAAAACTTCAACAGGAAACACCAGACCTTGCATCAACTATGGATTTGCAACACTGAACTGCTTTCTATTTTTGGGGAAACTTCTGCTTCGACAACATTTTCAACCAGATTCCATGTTTGAACTGTCTGTCTTCGAGTTGAGCAGCGTTGTGAACTTAAAAATTCATTTTGCCTTGTCAGCATGTAAATGTGCTGCCTGATGCACCCCTTCTCAGTCATAACTTTGAGAGAATAGTTTGACCTAGTTAGAATTAAAGGGTGAGAGTATGCTGCTTTACAGAAATAACATAGGTAGGAGTTTGTATATACTGTGAACCAGATTCATCTGGCTTTCTTTGATGTACCAAAGTCCTAAAAAAAAATACTGTAGGCCTTTGGTACATTTCAAAGCCTTTCGATAATGGAAGTTTGGATGACCAACCAGTCAGATGGTCTTATTCAGAAGAGTAAATGTTTTTTCAACGAACATATCAACTTTGTCTAGTTAGTTTCATAATTTTCGAATAGCCTGTCTGTATATTATATACAAAATATGAAGCGTAATCACTAGGGAAAAGTGGTGGAATAAAAGGGCAGAATCCATGCTGCGACATTTACAATCAGCCCTGATTTTTCTCCCACACCATTGTACCCTTGTACAACCATGATCTTTCCTGTCAAAATTAGCTAAACGTTTAGATGAAGTCAGACATGACAGATTGAGGTCAGACTATGAGAGAGACTGAAGAATAGGGCATGAGGGGTCATGTGCTCTGGGTTATGAAAGGCGTAGGGAAAAAAAGTCAAAGAGGATCAGAGATTCTTGCTGAAAGTATCAGAAATCTTAAACGAGCCAGAAAAGTACAACTGGGCTCTGCTTCATGCAGATATACAACACTTCTGATACATAGTTCGGGTCCGAGACAGCTATATGCCTTGTCCAGTTTTTTAATGTGGAATTGGGCTACATATTACATTTCTGGGATGATTTGCACACATTAAATTATTTACAGCAGTAATATTTGCTTGTGGCTTAGTGGTAGCACTGTCACCCCAAGGGCTGGGAGTTCGATGGGGGTATTTCCTTCGGTCTGTGTGCATGCTCTACCCATGCATGTTGGTTTCCTTTCAGGAATAGTACAGCAGTAATATTTGCTGGTGGCCTAGTAGTAGCACTGGAGCCCCCATTTTGGCATTTCCAAATTGCCCATAGTTGGTTATTGGGTGTGCAAGTATGTGTGCCCTACAATTGGTTGGCACCCCATTCAGGGTGTACCAAACCTTGAGCCACAAGGTCCCTGGGATAGGCTTCGGGCCCCCTCAAAAGGATAAGTGGTATAGACAATGGATAGATGTATTGTTGGAATAATGCAAATTATTCAATATCCTTGTGGCCTGGAACTGATGAAGAGCTCTTGAGCTAGTTTTAACCCTGGTTGATGATCTAATTTTTCCAGATACAGTAGCGGTGACCTTTTCCATATGGGGAATAGGAATTGAACAATCATTGGCATTGTTACCACAATGCACTGCCAATGGATCTTTGGCATAAATGTCATAACAGAATACGTGAATAAGGTTTGCCAAGAAACAATATCAAGACATTTGGCCAAATGGCTAAATGTGTGTTATCTCGCAGACAAAGTCTTAGTTCTATACCAAGAAGATGCACAAGTTGAACACTAATGTAGAACACTAATGCCAAACATGATAACAGACTATACATAATCAGCCAATAAGGAGCGAAGAAACTGTGCTGTACCTTCTAGGATTAATGCATTATCTACTGTATGGCTGTATATTGCAATTCTGTATACTTGAATAGAATCCCTAAGGTACCAAGATATCCTGCAAGTACAGGATACAATAATAATAAAAAAAAATCTTCTACTTCTAAATCAAATCCTCAGCTTTAAATATTCTACTGTTTCATCCTTAGCTCCCAGTGAAAGATTGGCGTAAATTGAGACATTTCTTTTAAAGTTACAGCCTCAGAGAATGAGCATTCAGCCATATCCCGTGTGCAATATGGTGGGAAGGAGAGGATGAAAAGTAGACATTTCTTTTTGTACCTATAAAGAGCCACACATCATTCAGGTCAGAGTGTGCGGATCAGATGGAAGTGTGGAAATGACATTCGCTACACGTGTGAAGATCGATTCTGAGTGTGAAAAGAGAGCGAATATTTCAAAGTCTGCGGAAGAATTTCTGGTGGAGAAGGAATGAAACTAGATCGATGGGATTCAGGTCAGACAGACAAACTATTGTAGAAACAAGTTGTGAATTTGTTTATTTAAAGCATTATATCCCAATGACAGATCAATACAGCTCAAGAGCAAACATACATTATTAGGCAGGATTGTTGGGACTTCAGTCATCCCCAAAGTCATGATGCAAAATCATATCAGATCATATATGAGATATATGAGATCAGATCATATATGGTTCTCTGGTGGGCATGCAGAAACAAAAATAATATAAAAAAAAAATAAAAAAAATTCTGCATTTTGTCCTTTTTACTTTTTTTGTACTAGCCAGGGTTAAAACAAGCCGAATAGATTTTTTTTTTTAGAAGAGTCCCGCCCCAGGTTTGTTGCTCAGCTCTGCTGTTTTCTGGAAGGGTTTGGCTCAGCAGCAGCTCATTTACATAGACACCGAAACAGCGCATTTGGAAGAGGAGTGAAACAGATTTTAGAATGCAATTTTAAATCACATCATTCCTAAATATTGCACTGCTAAGATCACATCACAATATAAATACTTAAATCAAAAATCATTTAACCTTTAATATAGTGATAGATGGTATTTGCATATATATTTGCATCCCATCTAATAAGTTTACCAGTCATATCAGTTGTCTGCATGACTAAAAGTAGTTTTAAATTCTTACTATGATACTATGTATCCAAAAAGTGAAGAGAATGAACCCTGGTTCTTAAGTTTCTATTCATGTCTCAACTTATTCAACTTTTGATTAGCCTCAACTAATTAAGTGTTCTGGGGTTGAATCCTGAATAGCATGAAAAAATGGAAAGCTAGTGCACTGTGTAGGGTGTATAATCCCTTGTTCCACGCACCAAGCAGTGCCCTTGTTCAGGGGTTAGAAAGCGATTTGTGATTTAGCCTTGTGTTAGAAGCTAGCCAGCCTTGTAGCTCCCGTGATCCATGAACAAAGTGGTGAGATGAGTCATGAATCTGCATTAAATCCTTTTACGCAGTACCAGACTATAATGCTACTAATTCCTACTTTCACCCATGGTTGTCTGTTTTCTGTAGTTCCTTATCTTGCAGCCAAAGTAATGCCCCACATTATGTCTGACATCTTGTACACAAAAACATTTGTCATTTTCACGCATTAAATATGTTTATTCTGGTGGAAATCTGAACGTTTCATCAACATCTCGCAAAGATGTCTTTCAAACACAACAGCCCTCTAAACTGGTTGCTTTAATGAATCACTCATTTCCTAAAGAAACAAGTAGCTCTCTGCCAAGCCTGGTTGGGATTTATTTGTTGTCAATGTTAAGATTTTTAGCATGCCGTGTTAGCATACAGACAAATCTTTCATTCGGGCTCCTGCCATGTCTCTGTGAGCAAAATGTGATAAGGATGACGACACGTCTCATACATGAAAGACCCCATCCCCCGTCACATTTGACTACTTCGCACTTTTGTAAAGACTTCAATACACCCAATTAGTCCTTTAAATACACACAGGACTGCATGGTGGTTAAAAGATATTCACAGTATGTCTGTGTGAATGTGAAATTGTTCGTCTTGGCCACTTAGTGCGACTCGCCTTCAATCATGAGATAGTCAAAAAAAAAAAAGAAAAACACTGATATCAGTGCCTCTCGGGTTTCCATATAAATTAGACATGAATATTTCATGAGGTGCATGTGACTGGCAGGCCGACCTGTGTTTTAAATACGTGCAAAACTGAGACGAGTGCTGATTCCAGAGATGATGTGTGTACAGGAAAAGGGCTTCATGGGTGAGGCAATGTTAACATTTTAGAAGTTGTTAAATCTGAGCCAAGTGCATCAACATGAGGAGAAACCTTCTATAAAATAAAATAAAGGCATGAGGGTATATTTCCAAAAAAAAAAAAAAAAAAAACTTTCTTCCAGCTCATCGGCTGTAAACATAGGAAGAATGAATATCTGTAACAAAACCAAAATGCTACTGAGATGCAACTTTCTGCAAATTTAATACTCTGCCCTCTGGTCGTATTAATTTTGTTTCATGGACCTGATGTTCTCAATCTGCCTTTCATACAACAGTAATTCAAACTGCAGGTGTTAAATGAATTGATTTGCATACATACTGGACCACCCTGTATTTTGCACATTTAGACAGAAGCACCCCTGCATATTCAAACTGCATATTCATTGAGGCAAACATGCAAAATGGACAAAATGTGTAATTTTCTAGTTTGTCCATTTTTTTATGGGCGTTACCAATTTTGTAACAATTTTACACACATACACGCAGAAACCTTTGTAGGTTCAAGCTTTAAACCTAAACCTTTTAAACTTTTAAACATAGACTGAAACTGAAATATGCTCCCAGAAATAAAGTTTGAATTCATTATTAATCTGCTTGAATTATTTCATTGTTTAATAATTTATTTATTGAAAGAGCCTCCATTTTCAGCATGTTTTTACATAATGAAACTGTTCACCACTGAAAATCCTTTAGATTAGAGAAGTCAGACTTGATAAGCCAAACTGCTTTTTTTCTTTTCATTGTTTTATAAATCTTTTTTTTTTTTTTTTTACATTCAGATGGATTTCTGGTGTACAAACAAACAAATGAGCCAAGAAAAAAAAAATCCCTGGATTTTTGTTCCTTTTTTCCCCTTATTTTTTTCTTGTGTTGGGTGGGGCTTAAACAAGCCAGTTATTTGACTGTAACCTTAGCTTGATGCTCAGATCTGCTGTTCTTAACAGCAGCTCATTTAAGTACTGTAGACACTGAAACAGTATGTTCGAAAAAGGAGTGAAACAAAGGAAGTTTGAGATATTAAAAAAAAAAAAGCATTATACAATATGAGGAATATTTCAAATGGTGCAGTAATATTAGTAAAATATTTGAAGGAACCAAGAGGCAACTGCTGGATCAACATGGAAGTGCCAAATAGGTCAGTTCCTCAAATGACTGCTAGGATCTGGCTTCAAAAGGGTCCATCCATGTACCTTCAGGTACATGAATACTCTACTCCCTGGTGATTATAGATGTCATTACAGTGGAAGTTTGTTACGAGGTTGGGTTGCCAGTTATAGACTCCCATGGGGTCATTAAATTGTCCATATATACAACAGAAGTAAACATGTTTGCAACCTGGAACAAAAAATAATTTGGGTCTCCATAATTAGATTTCCCATTCATGACACCTATATGAGGGGATTTTTATATATACAGTATAAATCATCAGTTAAAATTAAACTAAGCCATAAAATTATACATAAATAGTGTGTGGCTGATTTGACACACAGTCGAATTGCAGGTTCTGCATCACCATAGCAAACCAGCTAACTTTAATCGTTGTCGTTTAACTTACCGCAAGAAATGTATGAGTTGGCATATTAGCAGCATATTATTTAGCTACAATTAGCTTAATAATAATTACCTCATTCAACCTTTGTTTTACATTACCACTCTGATCATTCCTACCATGTTTTTTATTTTTTGGTTTGTGTTTTTACCATTGCCCAAGAGCATTCATTAAGTTTCAGCTCACCTGCACTGGCGTTCACTTGAATATCTCTAACTCATTGAATATTTTTACAATGATATAGATCATTTAAGTCCTTACATGTTAAACATTAGGACATGAGTATAGAAGAAAGGTACATGAAGTAAAACCACAAATAGACTATAACAAATGAAACAAAAGGAGAGAAAAATATTATAATATTATAATGTTAATACTGTTAAGTTTATCTCAGAACTGTAAATACTGACATTTCTCTGACTGAAACATAAGTGTAGTAACAATATACAGCATAAATATTGACTGACAACCAGATACAGGTATCGCGCATGTAATCAGTACTTAATAGAATCCTAAATGGATGAAATTGAAAAGAAAAATTTGAACAGAATAATTGAAACTGCTGATATTTAAAGGACCACATTAATCCAGCCTGCTTAAGAAACCTCTGCTCTCTCGCTGCTCAACATCTTCTGACTGGCTTGCTCGACACGATTTGTACTTTTCAGCAGATAACGGTTAATGAGGCAAAAGCCACTGCTGTGCTATGATTAATTTAGCCGGTGAGTGAAAGATGAGTTAATTATGGTCCAATCTGCAGCTGTGTTAGTCTCTCCGAGTCAAAATCTTCTCCACGAGGCACTCGTGCGCACATCCAGCTGAGCTCGCACACTTTCACATTCAGACTTAATTACCCATTATCATGCAAAGACAACCAGGCCTTTTGTGAAAGTCTGGTAAACATAAAAACACTTCAACCTGAATTGTGACATTAAAGAGCAAACAGTGGCATGTGAAATTAGACGGAATTGTGCAGAAGACTGAGGAAAGAAGATCACTCAGGAACACTGCTTTTTTTTAAATATCATCAAGCATGTTCACAGAAATGAGACAAGGGCTTTTTAAAGCATATCACTTAAAAAGAAAATGCTGTACATGATGCACTTTTGGATTGCTTACATCTGGTGCTATCATGAACAAAATTGGAGAAACTTCAACATAATATTTCTGATTATAAATGATTGTGAGATATACTCTTGTCTTTTAAACGTTTACCAAAACTGGTCCGTTAAAATGTCTCCACTTAGCACCATCTCTACCATGAAACAAATGTTAGAACTTGTATAAAAAAAAAAGAACAGATAAGAGGGTGATGAAAGTGCTGCAGATGGAGAAGGAAAAGAACGAGAGTTAAGAGCAGATGGTTACTTTTTTTTCCTTTTTTAATTACAGAAGGATCTGAGAGGCCCACCTGGATTCGCTATTAAATTCACTCTCGGAAATACCAGCACCAGCAGGCCAACTTCCTTATTCACTGCATAATCAAACACAGCGCTGACTAAACAAGAGGTTCCTCCAAGGCCACCAAGTCCTGGGAGATTACTTTCACCAAAAAAAAAAAAAAAAAAAAATGTTATTACACAGACAGACATGTAGAATTCTATGTATATGCTAGCGCCTGGAGGGATGTTGTAATTGAAACACACAAACACAACAAATTTTTATAAAAAAAAAAAAAAAGATGTATTCGCTCAATCCTCCAAAACCTTAACTATAAAGAAAATCCTTAAATTGGATTTTTCTATTTTGGTTGGGTTAATCCCATCCCTTGGGTTTGA
The DNA here is from genome assembly GCA_028565275.1 of Leiocassis micropogon. Lineage (NCBI taxonomy): Eukaryota > Metazoa > Chordata > Actinopteri > Siluriformes > Bagridae > Leiocassis > Leiocassis micropogon. Next base: position 2,099,689 of record JAOVVA010000041.1, read on the forward strand.
TTTTTCATTTTATAATTTTTAGCCCTGTTCATGACCGACATAATACACCATGTGCAAGCTAAAAATAAGATCTATTTTTGTCATTCTTATTGGCACAGTCTAGCAGTATGAGCTGAGTGAGTTGCTAAGTTAACACCACAAAACATTATCATATTAATACCCATTATCAATGTCTGGCTGTTTCATCCCATGGGTGATCGGTTGAATTGGATTCTGGGGAGTTTGGAAGCCGTGTCAACAACTGGTGACAGGATCATGGGCACCCAAGTTTGTTGACACAGCCTCCAAACTCCCCAGATTCCAATTCAATCGATCACCGATCAGATGAAACAGCCAGACGAGTCTGATCCAGACAGGCCCCTACCCTGCAACACACAGCCCAAAGGATCTGCAGGGAATGTCCTGGTGCCAGATGCCACAGCACAGATTCAGAGGTCTTGTCAGAAGTCATGCCCATGAGGCCAGAGCTGCCCAAGTGGCAAAATGCTGGGCATAATGTACCCAGCACCGCTTGGTGTATAATTTAACACGGCCACCAAACAGGGATCCTGGAATTTGGAAGTTTCCACAGATTCATGGCTCTACCCTTGGGGAGAATACTGGTGGAATTCTTGGTATCTTGGGATACACCTAGACAACTCTGGGCCAGAGCAGACTCTGTCTTTTGAGTAAACCCAGGTCCTTCATTTTAGGCAACAGGAAGCTGTGCAGTGTGGTGTTGTGGGCACCACCAGTCATGCCACAATATAACAGAGTTGTGGAATCAAACAACAGTCTAAACGAACCGAGATGGATAATCTAACATCTGTCTTTTAAGGATATATATATAGTGTTTGAAGTTTTCTATAAATTCCAATTACAACTTCATTCACCAGAAATTCATAAATTCCCTCATTCAATGACCATCATAATGTTAGCTAAATCCTTTGTGACACAGATAGCCTCAGGTTGAGATAAGCTACTTAATATTAAATCAACAAGTCAAACCAAGTGATCAGTCTTCCTGAGTAAGAACTTTAAATGTACAACTGATTATTAAGGATATTAACTAAATACCATCAAAACCACAAGTTCTACAGTACAGCACAGAACCCAGCTGCATAACAACTTCAACGCTACCATACTTGACACACAATCCTTCAAGAAATAAAAAGATACATTCTCTGATCTTTTTAAATGATTCATTGTTCTCTTGTTTTGAGTGGTGTATTCTTGAACCAGCAACGTTTCCTCCTCCAGGATGTCTATGTCTGGCTTAGCCGCAAGAAACATTTACATTCTCACATCTATCCTTGCCACAAAGTTTTCACTCATGGAGCATTTCTCAAAGGCAGAGATTATTGATGAAAGACTAAAATGACAGACTAGGGCACATGCCAAGCTGCGTTCAAAGTCAACAGCACTGCAGGGTTTTAGTCTTTTGCTTTAACACAATTTAACCAACCTTCAGCTAATTATCAATTAACTCCACATGAGATCAGTCAGCAGGGAGTTTACCAAGAATGGACCAACACCAAATGAGTGATGGAGTTTTATCTGTGCACGTGATCTGAATTTAGTGAACAGCGCGGAGCCATAACCCTATATACTCAGTACAACATCATATGAGGCAATGTACATGCAGACCACTCGGCTTAGAATTTCCAAAAGACCCCAAAAGCTGTGATCCATCTTTTCTAATTTTTTGCTCCCTTATATATAACTCATGCACATGGAGAGCTGTCAAGAACAGAAGCAAAAGGCAAAAAAATAACTTTTCCTTGTAACATGAAGCAAGCACCCGGTCAAGTGGTTGACAGCAGAAACCAGCACAACCCTATCGAGAAAACAGCTCTTAGAAATCAGAAGAAGCAGATGCCCCCTCTCTTCTCCAAAATGCCATGGTCCGTTTCATCTGGATAGCTCTCTTTCACCACCTCGGTTCCTCCTGTCTTCTGTCACCGCTCTGACGCACTGTCACTGTAGGAAAACTGGTACGTCCACAACACAGGGTGCTTTGTCCCCATTCTGCTAAGCTAGCAAATATATTAAAAGTCATACTTCACAGCTGTGTTGTATGTCACTCAGCATGCCAAGTGAAACAAGATCTGGAGCGGAATCCATCGCAGGGCACACATTCACACATTTATTTACACCTAAGGTCAAAGTACAGCCAATCCACCCAGTGATATTTTTGGAGAACGGAGGGAATGTGATTCATATTCAGTGGTAATGCACAAGGGTGTCCACATCTAAGTGGGACTTTTGACTGCGCAGAACAGTGGAGCAGTACGAGAGTAAAAACTGCCTTTATTTCTCTATATAATCCCCTGCTACACTAATGTAGTTATCCCAGTGTTTCACTAGTGCTTGGACACCATCAAGGTTGAAAGTTTTCTCAGGCTGCCGGAGCCGTGATCTCACTGGCTTCCCAGGAACTCCTTTAATGGCCCAAACATGTGGAAATGTCTGGGAGGGTGAGGTCAGGACTGTATGGGGGATGTGGCAATAACTCACAGCCAAGGTCCTGTAATGTGCTTTTAATGTGTTAATGAATGAATATATGTACAGTTCCCACAGACAGATGCGTCAATTCCTCAAGTTGGTGAAAAGTTTTCTGTACGGCTTTCTTTAGTCTTATCACTGTACTGTGCATAAAGTCTTTCAAGATGCAAGGCAATGTGGTAGGGCAAGGCATTTCTACTTTATATAATTTTTTCTTTGAACCAGTCCATCAAGTATGTTTTTTTTATTTTTTATTTGCTGTAATGCATTATGGACTTAACCTTAAAAACACATATTACTTGACTTTAAAGAAGCAAAAACCAACCTCTATTTCCTTTCAATCGCCTCATTTTGTCATTTTGCTGTTCTAGTTCAAATTGGAGCTCGTTTCTTACTCACAAACCTGTTGATAGGGTGGCAAAAAAAAAAAACTAGTGAGATCTACTGCAATGGTATAAACCGCAGTATTATATTCCAAAGATACAAGAGATGAAATACGAAAAGTTAATTGGCTTGTTTCTTCAGTGAACACCTCATACCATATACATACTGTATATACCAACCCTTGCAAAGTGTTTACTTCAAAACAAGGCAAAAAAAGATTCTTAACTACCTGAAGTGCACTGTTTTTTGTAAGCCCTTTAAACTGTATAATTGTCACACGCCACCCTGTAACTCTCTAAGGAATATTGCTAATGACCGAAAGGCGGTAAGTTTAAATCCCACCGCTGCTGTAGAACCACTGTTGGTCCCTTAATGACCGAACACACTCGGCTATGTGGTTTGAAGATAAAATGGTGGATTTGTCCTTGAGGAATGAGCCCTTTTAAAAGGCAGTGCTGGTAAGATCATGCATTATTGAGAACCCATTGCTGGGGGCGAGAAAAGTGACCGGCAGGATCCAGAGAGAGAGAGAGAGAGAGAGAGAAACTATAAAAGAAAACACACAGGCATGTGCAAGGCTAAGCTGTTCGCACAAATATGTCAGTTTCTGAATTCACCCAGAGGACCGAGACCGCATACTGGGATATTGTTCGTGGAAATACCTTCGCTTAATATTGTGTTGAATCATTGTGCTATCCTATCATAACATTGTACAGAATCTTGCATTGCTAAGGCTGCATAAAGTAGAAAATTCCATAATTTTTTTTTTTTTTACTTTTTCACAATTGCAACAATTTGCAAATGAAATGGAATGGGTACGCAGTTCAGGGTACGCATCCATGCGAATGGCTTTGCAAGATCCAGGAAGGCATTTATCATAGAGGTGTGGCCTCCGGGATAACTCTTACAGATATCCATATGGATGGTTTTCATTTCGCCGTTGAGAAATGTGCACGTTTTTTGGGCCACATCACTGCATTTAGCTTGCAGGATTGCCCAGAATGAGAGCCATCATGTCCTATTTCAGAGGAGATAGAAGAGAAAAGGGTATGGCTCTATCGTCAAAATTGAACACAGGAACCTATATAGAGAAAGATGCAAAGCAAACAAGCTGCCAGGAGGACGACCGTTTTTTATTTGTCAACTTAATAAACAAACAAACATCTTTCTAGCTTTACTACTGAATGTTACACCATATTCAGCATCCAATCTCTAATCATTCCAAATGTACACATTCCTCCATGTATGATCCAGGTACCTTCCTATCATGTCATGTTTTAATCAATAAACTCCAGAACTTGTCCATCACAAGAATAAACGCCCCCCCTAAAAAAAGAGAGATAGGAAGAAAGGGGGGATGTGGTTGGTTTAGAAGTTTAATAAAGCCGAGAAGGTTATTTTTCTGCACTCCCTGTGGATTTGTCCACAAAAAAAGAGAGATGGAGTCAGTGAAGTAGAAGTGTGTAGCTCTTTTTTTTTTATAAGTGCCGAAAGCTTTAAACACTGATTTGAATCCTCCAAACCTAGAGAAGGTGCTCAAAATAGAAGCTAAGCCCAGGATTTTTTCATTTCATTTTATTTCAAGCCAAAGGTCTAGAGCACGTCCATGACCCTGAGGAACGTCAGGTTAGGACAGTTTTCTGAGGAATTTACAATGAAATGCGGGTCTCTGGAAGGAGTCGACAAGCTTCTGGAAAGGATCAAAGATGAATCAATGATTCAATCACTCATTTGTTACTTTTTCTGCTCGGGGTTGAGGTGGCAACCCTTTCCCCAGCCACACAATCCAAGGATCTCGAGAGGCTCCCAAGCCTTGATAACTGTATCATATGATATTTCCAGTAGGTAGTGCATACAGTAGGCTATGTCTTGGAGTTTCTTGCAAATGATTCTGCTAGACTTGATCATCAATAGCATGTAGACCAAGATAGCAGGTAGGTTTAGGAGAAAAAAAATACTGTTTCTTGACAATTAACGAACAAAAATCCTTCAGCAGATTGTACAGTATTTATCATCTTTGTCTTTGAATAGCTTTGGTCATGGACTATTGAAAGCTTCTAGACTACCTTTTTATCCTTATATTTTGTCATTTATTATGTTTATAAAAACAACAAGCAATGAAATTTGAGATGTCATCCATTCTGTGCCTACTGTGTCCAAGTAGAAATCCTTTATTTTAATTGCATAGAGAGACATACATGACCTATGGCAATTAGATCATTATATGATTTATAGTCTAAGCTTAAAAGGAATCAGGTTTTCTAGCTGTTCAGGTTTGCTGGGGGCAAAATTGGGATTTAGACAATAAGAGGCAGGTGGTAATTGCAAACTGGCTGTGTGCTTTATTGGGTTAAATCTGATAATTGTAATCAGGGGACCATAACAGGACGGGCATGTGCAGTGAAAAGTATCATAATGAGCAACCAGGGGAAACATGCATAGATTTAAACCATAAGAATGTGGAACTGCTTTGATAGACAGAAAACAAGGCTTAGAAAGACTTCTCAATGAGCCATGACCCATGGGATATTAAAAGCCAAACTATCAGGTGAAATGAACCATTCGAGAACCAGTGAGGTAATGAACCAATCGGGTAATTAACCAATGACAAGACAGGCACTGAAACAAAACAAGCCCATGATTGTCATAATCGGGGTCTCAAGGACAAGCACTGCTTCTCTTAGATTACTAGCAGTGGTGAGAGGACCTCAAAACAGCCCCCCCTCCCCCACATACACACAGCTGTAAAGCATCGCTGTATCCTGGTGGCTGACTCATCATAGGGAGGTTTAATGCCGTTTGTCGGAGAAGTTAACTACTAGCTACCAACCCCCCCACCCCCAACCCAAACCCCTCACTGAGACACCTGCGGAAATGTAAACTCAGATGAGTGAGCGCCCATACACTCACACTCCTTAAACCTGCTTTGTACACTTCCTTTCCACTATAGCTTTATTCAAGTCTTAAATAAAGCTCCCCTTGGATTTAACAGACTATTTGTGTTATTAAAGCTCCGTATTAAGCTCCGTATATCCGTATTAAAGCTCGCTTTTACTGTGCGGTGGCACATCACGGAACATGGAACAAAACAATCCGAATTAATAACACAAACATTTAAACCAGTTTATGGTCTAATAAAAGTTACTGGACTTATCTGGTGTCTAGTACATTTTCATAACCTGTTTTTAAACTCGTATACTGTATATAACTTACTAATTTGACATAGTAATATAAATCAGAGATTAAGAATCTCAATGTAAATTTAGTTCACAGTTTCCCCTGACATTACTTTGATACAGTAACAATACACCAATGTTTGTGGAATGTGCTGTGGAATATCCAGGAAATATGCGGTTATCTATAAGCTATAAACTACTGCTTCCTCACCAAGTTATTGATTTAATGGCATGGCATCGCGAAATTCAGCAGTGACATTTGCTATGCAGATTTTAGTTTCGTCTTTGTTTTATATGTGCACCAAAGAAAAGAAAGTAACACAAAGGAAAGGTCCGGTGTTACTGCTATGTCGGCTGGCAGTGCTTTTATTTATTTTTCAACCAACTAACCTACAATCCCCAGATATTTCTACTGGGTTTTGAGACTGAAATTTGCAAATTTACAGATTAAAAGTTCACCAAGATAAAGTCAAAGCTAATGCTGTTAGGAAAAAAAAGGTTGGTCCTAAATTCTCACAAGAAAATAAATATATTTATAAATATGTTTCTTAAAAGAAATAATAAATTCAATAAAAAATTAAAAATAATTTCAATGAGGAATTAGAAAGGCACAGATATCCAAAATGACTAGACAGTAAATGAAGTTGAAAGAAAAAAAATTGCCATGAATGCTTCTCTGGCAATTTAAAGGTTAATTCAAAATGGAAACAGTTAAAGTTCAGCATCATGTTTGCAATTTTTTATCAACTTCTCCTTAACAAGACCACACACGTTTGCTACAACACACTCCGGTGTTGCGGAGGCAAAGAGCAGCTGCTTTTCTGTGATCTTTTCTGGGTCATTCAAGGCAAGGAAAGACTATGGAGGCGATTAGTGTTTACGTCAGCATACACGTATACTCATTATAAGCATTCTAAAATTAGTTTCCCACAAATCCATCCATGAACATTATCCATCGACTGGCATCTGAACATTCCACCAAGGCTGTTTTTTTGCATGTTGTAGTTGGTGTACCATACAGTAACTTTGGGGACAGGTTCGAGGATAATGTTAATTGAAGATGAAGACTTACAAAACCTTATGAAGACTTGGTTGAAAATTCATGCTGGGAGGGGACAAAAACAAAGACGTTAATTGAAGACAAAGACTTACGGAGACTTGCAAAGGCTAGTTGATTTATGACGGAGACTTTCATAGACTTATGTAGACTTGTTTGAAGAAAGACTTACGAAGACATGTTATTTGTCTTCTAGCAAGTCTTAGTAAGTCTTCATACGTCTTCGCCTTCAATCATCTTTAATGTGATTCGCATAGAACATGGTGACAAAACATCATGTGGCTCCTGAGATGGGAGAACATCTGGTTAAATATGATTGGATATATTGAACAAGATGCGATGGTTAAATTAAGTAATAAACAAACACCATCTGGCTTAGCTGGCATGACTAAATCATGTCTAACCGGCCATGTCACACATTCCAGATGAAAAAAGAGAGTAATTAACTTTTTTAAATAATTATTGTGTTCATTCTCATGCGTGCAATGAGAATTACTAACAAGCGGGTGGCATTGTAACTACTAGAAGGAAGAAACCCGAACTCAGGACTGAAAAGGGTGCACAGGAGCCGTGAAGCAGATCTAACTCAAAAGCTAACTCTCCATGAGCACAAGATAGTTTTTTTAGGTAGTACCTTCCACCTAGGCTTTACTTCTAGTTCCAAATCTGATGCCTGAAAAACTGCGATTTGGAATTTTTATCCTAATTTCTGCTTGGTTTTCAAAAAGGTGTCTTGAAGTGACCTTGCCGTACTCTTGTTATTTTGTTAATAATTCACTAATTAGATCATATCATTTAGAGTGTGGCGGTATTCAGGATTTTTGAACCTTTGCGGACCCTAAGCAACATCACACCTGCCTCCAGTCCTGCCACAGATATTTAAATATTTATATTTTAATAGTCATACGGGCACCTTAATTATAGGTCCCTTGGTGGCTTAAGTGCCTGAGGCGACTGCTCATAGTACATACTGCTGGAAAAGGTCGCATTTTTTCCAATAAAATTCTTCCAGTTTGCCTTTGAGTCAAGAAAATATCAGATCTGAATTTCATTAGAATTTGCATGAGATAACCTAGTAAGTTAAAGTTTCAGGTCAGTTTAAATCAACTTAGGGTAGCAGTTATATCTTTCCTCATGGTGCCACTGCTGAAGAGTCTAATTGGAACACTTGAAGTTGGAATTTCTGCCAGTATCCTGCTGGATCAGGTCAAATATGACCCACCACTTCTGAGTAGCTTGTGAGATATTCATAACACAGATTGACTCCTCCTGGCACCAGACAGTACTCCATCATATCCTCCGATCTCATCTCTCCCCTCAGTAACACTTCATCTTGGATTGTTTTTTATTACTTTCTTGTTTGCTCCCTTCCCCTTAACGGCTGTTTATTTCTTGGTAAAACCGAATGGAGCTGATAATAAGACAGCGAACAAAAAGTAATAAAGCCAGACCAAATGTACTGACATTGGTTCCAAGTGTTCTGCACAACATCTGATATCTATCTGAGGCGCAGATATACTGGATGGTCTCATCGCAATTGAATAACCAAATTACAAATCATCAACGAATGCCAAAACAGCCTTGGCTGTGTCTTTGTTGCAGAGTGGCACTTGGATGGAAAAGAGCCTATTCTTTCATGATGAGTAAGAATTCATTCAGGAATTAATTAAGTGCCTTCTAAGGATTTGATGACCAGAATATGAATATTTATTGTGGATCTGAGACACTAGAATTAGTCAAGATCTAGTTATCTGACTAAAGGTCTGGATAGGAAACTAGCACGACAAAAACGGTTTACATGTGTTACTGTTTTATGTTTACTCATTATCACGTATGTTACAACTATAAATGAGGACATTTGGCAACCTTAATAGTTATTTCCTTAGTTTAACAGCCCACAAAAATTTTTTTGACAAATTTTCTATTTTATTAGAAAATTGCTCTGGTTTCCTCATATCCTTCATACTCGCCTGTTGGTGGACTGCCCATGCTAAATAGTGCATGGCGCCCTGAGATAGAGTGGCGTGTCATGCAGGGTGTAGTCTTGCCTTGCACCCAGTGTTGCCAGGGTAATCCCAGATCTACCGTGAACCTGTCTGAGATAAAGCTAAAGATGAATGAATGCACTAAATCCAGTAAATGGCACAGAGCCATCCGAGCAACCTTTACATTCTGATGTTAATGAGTGCAGCCTGTCTTTGTCCTGCAACTTTCAGATCTGACCTTCTGTAGTAAAGTAAAAACCGTTACAGCCCACTACTTTGAACAGATGGGCCATCTGCTTTTGAAACTCAACCATGGGAATAAATGTAAATCTCCTAATGGCAAATCATGCCATTACTTTATGTAATTGGATAAACTGCACAAATACTGCTCAGGCTAATATTAAAAGCAAAACTACTCAGTGAACTTTTTATTTTTCATACAGTAAATGAACAACTTCTCATGCAAACGCCATCGTTGACAAGTGAGAATCAATAACATTGGATTTCCTCAAGTCAAACCGAAAGCCAGATCAACAAATGGTGACTCTTCCACCCAATCCTGGCTTCCATGCTAAAAATAATAGTACTCCATTACCAATTCAGGATAGAAGTGGATTTGCAGTGGAGGAGGGTAATTTTGTATGTAAGTGTGAGCTTGATTGCATGCATGGCCATTAAATTTATTGAGAGCGCCGCCGGCTCGAGTCACTCAAATATTGATTACATTTTTATTTCCACGCTCTTGGAAAAGGATCCCCATTCCACACGCATTGGCAGTGGTATCTGAAAAGCCCTGCCGCAGAGCTGTAAACAATATTTTAAGCCGGATTCGACAGCATTGTGAAATGCTCCATTTACTTTACACGCAGGTATTGTGAGCAAAACCCAAGACGTTGCATTAAGCAGTTTATCCAGGTGATTACATCCGAAATGGCAGGAATATTGCTTACTCTTCAGATCTCAGAGCTTTTGCAAAGAATCACCTTCATCATGGTTTGGGTGGGGCATCGAGAACTCGTCAGGACGCGAGAGTCTATATAATCGCTCGAACGTTCTGCATGGCATCAGTGGCCACAACAGCATGAAGGTACACTGGAGTCCTGCTGAGAATTACGTTCAACTGCAATGGGCCATTTAACAGTGAAGCTGAAATAAGACGCTCTGCTTTTCAGTCAGCCACAAGCAGAACAGCAGGAAACGCAGCGCTGAGTTTGCTTTGATCAAAACCAATCATGTGCAAAATCTATATTTGTTTTTGGTCTCTTAAAGCTTTCTTTAAAAAAAAGTAAGAAAAAAAAAAGTGTCTTCTGTTGTAATTTTTTTTATCTATTTTTTCTTCTGTTTTACTACTCCCTTTGGTTCCTTCTTCCCTTATTTATACATTGCTAATTTCGTTCTTCCTTTCTTCGTTCCATCTTTCCTTCTGTCTTTGCTTCCTCCTTCTCAATTTCTGTCTTCTTATCTCCTTCCTTCCTTCGTTCCATCCCTCATTCTTTTCTTCCTTTGTCCTTCTGTCTTTGTTGTTCCTTTCTTCTTTCATCCTACTTTTGTTCCTTTTTTCCCTCCTTCCTTATTTTATACTTCTCTTCCTTCCTTCAAATCCTCTTTCCTTTTGTTCATTGTCATTATCTTTTTCCTTTCTGCCTTCCTTTGTTCTTATCTTCCTTTTTCAATCCTTTCCTTTTTTCTATGTCTATTGTACCTTTCTTCCATCCTTCTTTATTTTATATCTCTCTACCTTCCATTAACTCCTCCTCTTTTGTTTGTTCCTTCCATTTTTCTTTTTCTTTCTCCTTCCTTCCTTCCTTCCTTCTTTCCTTCCTATTGTATTTCTTTTTATTTTCCTTCTATCTTTATTTTCTGTCTTCCTTCTCTTCTTCCTGTTCTTTTACTTTTTTCATCCCTCTCTTTTTCTCAGTCTTCTTATTCTTTTCATTTAATCCCCCCAAAAAATTGTCCTTCCTTCCTTTCTCTCTTTTAGAAATAGTTTTATTTGAAACATACATGACTTAAAATTGAACTAAAAATAAAAATAATTTATTTCTTTAAAAAATGTCTTACCAACTGAAGGAATCAAAGGTAGCCAGCTAAAATCGCCTTTTATTATTTTTTTAATGGCCCTATTCATTTTATACAGCCCATTTCTTACATTATATTTCCTTACTATGAAAATAAGTTTGAATAGAGTTGATGAGACAGGTGGAGTCTGTAGAAACAGGACTGCGATCATGTTCAGCCAACGCTGTGCAAACGTCCTCGGTGTCTAGACACCATCGCTTGTTCTAATTTAGCAATAACTGAGGCAAACAAAGGCCAAAGAGGCCATCATTAGCTCTGTATGTTTATACCCAAAGTGTTTAGAGTGGTTTGATGAATTAGCATTAGCTGCTAGATTGGTTTCCATGCATTGGCTGTTAAAAATGATGGCAAAAGGATGTAGCATCATTTGCACAGATGGCTGTCACAGAGAGGTCGCTCATTCTGTGAGGGGGTTGTGTGTGTGTGTTTGGGCAGAGTCGTCATTTAGGATAAGAACACAGGGCCAACTGAAGGCTAACAAGCTTAAACATGCTACTGTAGTTTTGTGCCATGTGATTCTACATAGGTTTGGGTTTCTTGTACAAATTTGTATTTAAATTAAAAAAAAAAAAAAAAAGCATTTTATTACTTGGTATAATATAACTACATTCCACAATTTCACTACAATCTTAAAAGAAACACTCAAAATGGCATCTTTCTTTGATTAAGCATGTGAAAACCTGTAATCCAGTAAACAGTGCTGTAATGGAGTTTGCTAAATTCTTATGACACAGTTAGCTTGCAGATGCCATTGTAGCATATGTCTGTGCTCAAAAGTCCCAATAGATGGAGGAAAGATTACAAGGAAAACCGCATTGAGGCAGCTAGCATTACGGGTATAGCTAGATACTTAATCAGTTATTTAGCTAGCCAGCTGTTTAGTGCGACAATTATGTAAAAGTTTGATGAAATAAATATCGGTTTGTCAACTCTTGTATTAGGATAATAATTTTGTTACCATATACAACTTAATTTAACATTATAATCATAGGACTTACCATAAAAAAGGTTAAAGCATTGGCCTTACAAGCTTTCTAGGGTTATGCTGCTAAGTCAAATGCAAGGCAAGTGTGTGTGTGTGTGTGTGTGTGTGTAAGGGTAAAAACTTGGGCAGTAATATATAGTACAATTGCACTCGCTATATTGATTAATCTTTTGCATTTGGGACTTTGTTTCCAGATACAGTACAGACTGAAAATGGGATGAGATTATAACCCCAGATACAGATGCATACAAATGCCCCGTCTTAAGAATTTTCGCCTTAACAACTGAAATTTTGCAAGAAATTTGATTCAAAGCAATTTAATACAGAGCATTTCAATACAAAGCATACGAGTGAACAAACTGAGCTGAATTTAACAGTGCACGTACGTCTGTGAGCTGTTATTTTTTTAATTTTTTTTTGCATTTTGTGCAATATTTAGTGAAGACATGGCACCATGGTTCCCCAAGAATGTTAGCAATGATGACAAGAAGAAGAAAAGGAAACCACTTTCAATTTAGTTTTTTGAAGCAGCCTGGGCCAAAAAGTTTTGAGTCAGGTTATCCTTAAGGTTAAGTGGGGTTTAATGTCTATTCATTTTAATGTTTTTTTTTTTTTTTTATTGGTAATGTTGGTAATATTTTTGTGTGGCTGGAACGGATTATCTGCGTTTTTATTATTTCTTACGCAAAAGTGGGTTTTGCAATATAAAATTTTACCTTAAGAACTCGCCTCCACAACAGATTCAATTTGTATGCTGAGGTACCACTGTACTGTACATGAAGCCTTGCTTTTCACATCAGGGTTGCTAGTTATCAGCAAAACATCAAAAGTAGAAGTACAAAAATACTTACTCATTGCTCATCTGAACGTAATCTCACAGTGAGCTAACCTAACTACTGAAATTCGAGCTGTAACCCGAGTATAGTCCTACAGCAATGAAAAAAACAAATCTGTAAATCATGAATAAACTGCACTTACACTCATTTTTTATTTTAATTGAAAACAACTTATTTAACCTAGCAAAACTGGCTGCGGTTTCTCCCGGCAGCAACTATTCTGAAACTAGCTCAGTTTTGGTGTTAAAAACCCAACCCAACCTGTCTTTAAGACATAAAAGAAACGGAGATTCAGGAAGGAATCAAGTGTGCTTTGTTTTTAAGCAGTTCATAAGCTTTCTTGCTGTTCGTTTTATGTTACGTTATTAAACTCCTAACGTTATTTTAGATTTTATAGCGAAGAGCCAGGAGCAGTGTTTAAAATGCAACAGCAGTGACTCGCTCCTGTTGGGCTGTAAATACCATAGCCGCGACTGACCGACCGACTCAGCAATAACTTTGTGTGCAAACCCACAATATGGTTATTAATATTTACAACCGAAGCCGCAATCCCTTTTCCAACTAGTCCGACGCTCGGCCTGAAAATTCGCCGTTGTTGCCTGTCGCCAGTGTGCAAGTGTCTATTATTCATGGCTCCTGATGAAAACAAATCTTCTGTTTATCCTGCATGCTGGATTAACGGATTTAGCAGCAGGGTGGCTCATGCATGTGACTGCGGTGCTTTGCATAACTATTCACCCCCCTCCTTTGACGTCATATTTCGTCCTGTTGCAACCAAGAGTTGAAAAAGATTCATGCAACAAAGGATAATTGAAAAAAAATCAGACTTTTGCAGTAAGTATTCACTCCCTGGCTTAATACCTCCCAGCAGAAGTCTTTGATTGTCAAAACATTATGGTAAGATTAATTTGGCAACATTATGGACGTGATGGTATCATTACAAAGGACAGCCCACAGTCGGGTTCCTCCTACCAGAACCAGAGCTGCAACTAAAATCAAAACGGTCCACACTGCATTAATGTATCAGCATTGGGTCAATTGATCATTTTTAATCCATTGTTGTTGTTTTTTTTGTTTTTTTTTCTTCCTTAAACCTCTCAAACTCTAATAAATTTTTATAGAATTTGGTCAAATGACCTCATTTTTAAAGTGGCACATACTATAAGAGTCACTTTGTCAGAATATAAAACATATTTTGGCGGTGTATGAAACATGAGCTTTTTATCAGCCTGAAAATGTAATTTCATTATTTCTTACAGAACATTTTCTTCACTTCTCCTTGAACATTTTTCAAAAAGGTCACACTAACAACAAAGTAGGTATCTTACAGCTAATAAATTGAACATTTTCCCTAGTAGTTAATAACTGAGAAGGTCATTATTCTGTATATTATTTTCTTTGGGCTCCTCTTGCAGCACTGGAGCAGCTCTGGCTGCCATGGCTCCGCATGCTGTGGTCTCTGAGGATGTGCTGTGGTGTCTGGAACCATGACATCTGTGGTTTGTAGGGTGGGAATCCAGTGGATCGGACTTGTTTGTTCGGCAGATCCCATGGATGCTAGATTAGACTGATATTTGAGGAATTCGGATGCCAGATAAACAACCATTGACTCTCTGCATGCTGAGCTCCATACGTGGAAAGCTGTAGTGCACTGGACGTTCTGGTGTTTCTGTTTTTGACTTATTTCATTTGTGCTGCATTTGTGTTCCCACAGCAAGTTAGTGGAAATATCCATGTGTTTGGTTTAAGTTTATACTACGTAATTACGCTCACAATAGTCACTAGGTACTATGCATGCTGAACCTCACCACATAAAATTAGATAAAAATACCAGCTTATGAACGCACAGTGAGTTTTTTTGCACATTTTAAGCCAGCATGGTGTTGTTCGTTCTACATGTTGTCTGTAGTTTCCAGAATATGTGCATTTCAATCCAAATCCAGACATTTTTAGCACTAAACACAAACACAGGTACCATCACTGCGTTCGACTCCGACCCTGTACCTTATCAGTGTTTATCAAGCTTGTCGAGTTTACTCAGCTGGAAGCAAAGCTATGCAGCTGTGTACAAAGCTATGCAGCAGAACTAAAGGCCAAAAAAAAAGAAAAAAATGAAGTCAAAGAGCAGATTAGAAAACACTGGTTGTAATGCCATGTCATGTTTGCTGGCATGTCATAAATCAAAAGCAACAATATTCAGTATAAAAACAAAAAAAACTACTACAGCACTGACTTCTCTTTACTACTTAGCATGAGAAATGTGTAGCAATGTGTCCTTCTGAAAGCTTGTTTGATCTCTAAAATTATTTTTTTTTAAATCACATATAAAAGCTGACGAGTACACGATCCTCGGCTTAATCCCAGATTACACAAAGGTCATGTTAAGTTCATGACCCATCTGATCTCTCCTGTGTTGCTAGCTATTAGTCTACGCAAACTGAACAGGATATATCTAGCTAAACAAGTGAAATCAAGAGAAAACGACATGTAATCGTGTAGACAGTGCTAGACAGTTTTGTCACACGTTTCACTTGATGAGTGTGTGTAAGTGTGTCAATCACGTGCCCAGAAAAAAAATGGGATGATGATGACGACGACGAGGATGATGATGTTGATTCGGACCATGTAATCGTGAGAGACGTTCCTTGTTATGTGTTGGATGTAGATGGATTCTGAAGATCATTACCAATGAAATACTGAAATGAGACGACAGACTGCCTCAACACCCTGGGCAAGGAGGGTAAAAAATAAAATTTACAAAGAGAGAAAGAATTCACAAATTTATTTAAATCTGGTCCGTGTTGAAAAAAGAGAAAGGAGAAAAAAAGCAAACTCTAAAATCAGATATGAAAAAAAAAAAAACACAGAAGTGAAAAATTTGGAAAGTCAAATCTGATCCTTACATTAATCTGTAGTTAATTAATAACAGAAGTAAAGCCCAAAAGGCAAACATGTACTAAAGTCAACTTTCTACTATGTTATTATTATTGATATTATTATTATTACTATTATTATACACACTAAACAAAAGTGCAAAAAAAATCAAATCTGCAGCATCAATCTGCTTTATGTAAAAACCATCAAAAAAGAGTGTTATACATAGTGCCATAAAATTAAATAAATAAAATAAAGAGAAGTGTCAAATCTTACAGTCACTGAAGTCTAATCTCATAATTTTTCTAAAGTCAAATTTTGTAATTGCTGATAAATCAAAAGTCACAAAACAATGTGCAGCAGTTACAATTACAATCATAAATAAATAAATAAAAACACAGAAGTAGAGCCCAAAAGCAAAACGTGTACTAAATAAATAACAAACCTAAAATTTCACTTAAAAAAACATCTTTATTCATTCATTGACAGATTTTACTGCCTCATTTATTTTATCTGGGGAATACATGCAAATTTAAATTGCTAGGTTTTAAAATAAAATATATATATATATATAATGTAAAAATATTAAACTAAACTGATCAATAAACAAAAAATTATAATAATTAAATAAATAAAAGATTGACCACAAATGATGAAATGAGGTTAATTG
This sequence comes from Leiocassis micropogon, assembly GCA_028565275.1. Taxonomy (NCBI): domain Eukaryota; kingdom Metazoa; phylum Chordata; class Actinopteri; order Siluriformes; family Bagridae; genus Leiocassis; species Leiocassis micropogon. The sequence continues at coordinate 2,116,219 of JAOVVA010000041.1, forward strand.
GCTGACACATGACTTCTCCTCATGGTCACTGCTGTAAGGGGAAAATATGGATGTTGCTGAGAATCCCAGCCCCAGAAACACACACACACACACACACACACAAGCACTACAGTGAATTCAGAAACACCAATTAGCCTACACCGCATGTGTTTGGACGGTGGGAGTAAAATCAGAGGAAACCCATCAAGCACAGGGAGAACATGAAATCTCTACACACACACACACACACACACACAGACCAGAAGTAAGATTTAAACCCCCAACCACAGAGGAGTGAGGTGACGGTGCTAAATGCCACATCACTATGGTAGAGTCAGTAGCAGTATTGGTACATCGTTTTCCACCCATGATGAAGCGTTTAATGCTTTCAAACAGGTGTGATGTCACACTGGATTCTGCTATAGTTATAAGTTGCAAATCTGTACAGACATTTGTAGCTGTATGGGCAAAGTTAACCTGGCTGCTTTTAAGACAAGGTGACATTACTCTGTCAGTCTTTATTACCAAAGGTCAAAACCAGCGACACATGAAATTTGCCATCATCAGTTTCATCAAATGAGTGATGAATGTAGCGGAGTGTGCAGAAACTAAACATCACTTATTACATTCTTTATGCATTTTTGGATCTGGAAATATTTCCATATACAGTGGACCGCGGCATACGAACGCCCCACCTCACAAATTTTTACCTTAAGGACTGAAATTTTGCATGAAAATTCCCTCGACATTGAGCTTTTTCAGCATACCAGCCAACGCACAGAGCCAAAACCAATGCCTACGTTGTGTATTTATTTCATATTTTACTTCATTTACATGTCTTTTCTAAAGGTTTTGAGCGTTTTAAAATCCAAAAATATGATTACAGTGTTGGAAATTGGTAATATTTCTGGGTGGCTGAAACAGATTATCTGCATTTACATTATTTCCTATGCGAAAATGCGTCTCGCAATATGAATTGTCGCCTTAAGAACTCGCGTCGGATTAAGTTCGCATCCCAAAGTACTGCTGTACATGTTCTATGGTTATATTTCATCATATTTGTTATATTTACAATAAAAAATGATTTTTGCATGAGAGAAAATACAAGTTATGATTCATTTTAAAAAGGGGAAGTGATTAAGTATTGGTAGCCGAATCAGATCAGGAGATCAGGTGGTAAAGTGCCATCACTGGTAAGTACTATAATGCTTCTAGTCACAGCTTACACGCATGCACTAATGATGGACATGTTCCACACTAAAATGCATCATTCTGTGCCTGTGGGCGTACGAGTGTTTATACACGTTGTCACTGGGACACCAGGCTGGTTGTTAATGAGTCCGATCCAGCATGCCCTAAAGAAAAAGAAAGAAAGAAAGGAAGAAAGAAAGAAAGAAAGTTCCTAATGACTTTTTAACCCTAGTGACAATCTATCTTTTGTACATTTGGTTCGCTGACCCAGTACAACCCGCACAGAAGAACCATATGAAATTTCCTAGACTGTATTAATAAAGTGTTATCTTATCTTTAGCCGATACAGAGCCGGTGCTATGCTAAAACCTGGAGCGAATAAGGGAACATAGCGTCAAGTAGCTTTTGTCCGACACCTTAGATGACGTGTTGCCATGACAACCTGCCAGTGTAAAAGAGACAAAATCTCACACCAGATTTTAATTTTAATCTAACCAAATGATAATATAGCCGTGGGGTTTACAGTAGTGTAGGGAGTGTACTGTAAGAGCATGCACAATGTAAATGCCAGTCCATTAATCGTCCCCTAACTATGCAGTGCTTTAATCTGTGTTCTCTCTGTTCACTAAGGCTTTTAGGGGACAAAGCACACCAGGGTCGAGATGGTGTCATTTATTATTAGAGCTTATTCAGTCACCGTTATACATGTGCATACTGTATGGATAGCTTGGGAAATTGCATGGTGCATGGTAGACATTATTAATGCTTTATTAATAATAACAATAATAATAACAATAACAATAAGCTTTAAGTCTGTATTAATGCATGCTTATTTTGCATCATAAATAAATAGCAATTGGTAGAGTTGCTGCTTTCTTTAAACATTTTCTATACGACAGGACAATATCCGATCCTCATTAAGAGGTCAAATGCATGTGAATGAGTCACCGAGTCACGCAAGCATAAAACCCTATCATTTTTCTGAGAGCAACAGCTGCGTTCTAATTAAGCTGAATACAACCTGCTGATTTTTTAATGTGCACAAACAGCATATAGACGCCACTATATCCTACTGAGTAGTCCGCTGATAGGCATCGTTAAGTCAGATTTAAAACGGCTAACTTTTTACTTTAAAGGTCCCCCCGGGCGAGGACCTCTCCTCCTCCGCCACCACCAGTCTTCGAGATCTTGACCTGAAACCGCTTCGCTCCTCTCCATGAGACGGCACACGACGCGCTGGTCATCGGAGACTCCATCGTCCGACACGTGTGTGCTACCACGGCTAAAGGTAAGGCGTACACTCGCTGTTTACCTGGTGCACGTGTTCTTGATGTTGCTGCACAGGTGCCTGCGGCCCTGAGGAAGAACATTCGAGCTGTGGTCCTTCATGCTGGCACGAACGACATCAGGCTGAGGCAGACGGAGATCCTAAAGAAGGACTTCAGGAGCCTGGTCGAGAAGGTCCGCAGCACATCGCCCACGACAAAGATCGTCGTATCTGGACCACTTCCGACATTTCAGCGAGGAATCGAGAGGTTCAGTAGATTATTTGC
>JAOVVA010000041.1:2119041-2144761 GCA_028565275.1 Leiocassis micropogon
CCCCCCCCATTGTAACATCATATACTAGGAGACCCTGGTTGGCTCACTATTCAATCCTGCCCAGTCCTGTGGGCACGAATTTTAAAAGCTAAAGTAAATAAGGCAGGAGATAGCAGCTTACCAATGAAGACTAACCAAGAGATTTTTAGCACTTATAAGATGTGCTAGGTTAGCAGTTTATGGTTAGCAGCTAACCATTACCATCTAACTTGGCCTTATTCGGTTGATAAAGGAATACATTGCTTTTACATCACTAAATATTGCCTAAAATAGAAGGGACATTCTGTATAAGGTCCCAAACACGGTTCCTGCATTACGATTGGTTCCTCAAAGGGCCATTCATTTAAAGCTGCATGCACTGAAATGACGAATGTGAAAATGATGGAAACAAAGAAAATCAAGTGTGCTAGATTGCAGGATCATTTGAGACCTCTACGAATTATATTTACTTGTTCTTAGAGCATTACAATTTGTGACCTTTAAGAGCTCCCTGTGGGTTGTTCCCCCAAAGAGCCACTGAAAACTTTTCGAAAATACATTGTTTCCCCTCCAAGTGTAATGTTGTGTATTATACTGTATGAATTCACATACATTTGTTAAAAAAAAAGGGTTCCCTGGATGCCCTGATTCTAGTAGGAACCTTTCTGTTCCTTATATAGGTTTTATGCATTGTAGATTTATTAAGATCCCGTACATCCACAAGATGAATCAATAACACCTCAGGGTACAAAACTAAACCTTATTGTCTTTCCTTCCCCCTTGTCGTTACTGTGCCAAGTGCAATATTTCATTCTCACCATATTAAATCAACATAAGGGGATCATTTTACGGGCAACATATAATTTGACAGAAAGTGATTTATTCTAAATTATCAGCTAAAATCAAACCAATAGCTGCAGGCCAGCCTTCATAATCTGGGATGGATTCTTAACTGGAGCTGCCAATAATGCTTTAATCATGCCTGCCTGATGACCAAAGTGAAAATAAATGAGGACATAATGACTGACATTACGAGTGAGTTGTGTAAAGCGACACATTCAGACACACACTACAGAGAGTAGACGCAGGAACTTGTCTCCTGAAGGGCTGCGGTTTGGCGATTTTTCTTCTTAAAGGCGTCTCATTGAACCGCTCAGTTAATTACCAGGTTTAGTGAGCCGGCTAGAGAAGGAACATCATTAACTAGTGCAGGAACTTGGAATTGTGCTCCCTGGTCAATGTTAATAAAAAAAAATAAAAATAAAAAAAAAACAGCAATTTGATATCAATTTTTTTAATTGAGGAACTGTTTATAAAACTGCAAGTGAAGGAAAGAACGTGGGGGGAAATGCTCGCGATAAAGAACGGCAGTTTTATTTCCTCGCTGGCATTGATTTCTCATCTTATTTATCAGATTTTTTTTCTATAGCAGCACTTTAGACAATAATGCAAAGTTTACACAGATCAGCTTTTTTCTAATACATCTAATACATACAGTATAGGATGTATGTAATAAGCATTGGTGAAGGAGTCTCCAATGTCATTACTTTTAACATTCAGATGTAAAGCTGCACATCTTGTTGTGAAACGCATCCCGTCAAATTTTTTTTTCATTTAAATGTGTATATATTTTCTTTTCACCAGTCTTCAGATTTGTCACTATTGTGACATTTCATGACAATAGTAGAAAGTAGAAAGAAAAATGTTGATAAGACCAGCCTCTGGCTGAGAGATCAACTCTACCAAGGAGTCATTGTTTTATTTATTTATTTATTTTTTTTCTCTCTGAGTGAAGCAGAAGCAATTATTGAGTATTTATGGTGGAAATGTTCTGACAGCTATCCCAAAAGTACATGTATGTTAAAAATTTAACATCAGATTTAATTTTTAGAAGAGTGACCCTAATGGACCAGAGAATTCTTTTAAAACTTTTATTAATTTCAGCAACAGATCCATCATGTGGAGATATATTGTGTGTGTTATTTCATGATGGTTTGCTCAACGTAAACCTGTTTATCATTATACAATGCATAATGGAAGCTGTAAAGTTATAAAAAGGAGCTACATTTCCAGTCTATGTGTTTCTTAAGAGCTAAAGATGGTTCCTAGTTGTAAGTTTTAACCCTTAATCAGGTAAACTTACAAATACCACATCCAATACTTTTGCACAGTTTTAGGTTTAAATAAATGTGCTTTTTTTACATTAGCTGTATTTCTTTATTTTTTCATAATTTTGTATTTACGTGCTTTGGAGAAATTATTGTTATGACTGGCCTTGATTTGCTTTGTGCATTACATTGAGGAGGTCGTCATGAATAAAACTGTTAAACAAATCAGTTGCTACTGAAAACCCTTATTTATTTATTTAATTCATTTTTGCTACATTTAATTGTTTGGTAAGTCTGCCAAATGAGTGAGGAAAAAGCTGTACATTTCCTGAACGAGAGTGGGTTAGAAAGGGGGATTTGTTTCCCAACCCTTTCCTTTCTCTGTAATCTGATTGGCTGGGAAAATGCACTTCAACAAAGGGGTTTTCAGGGGCAGTTAATTTAAAGCTACAGACACTGAAGCAGCGCGGTTTAAAATGAATGAAACAGAAGGAATTTCAGGGACGGCAGCAGTAACTCCTATTGTTGATAATTTTTCTATTACAGGATTTTAACATTCATTTATAGAAATGATCCACTAGTTTAACTCTGTTGGACTATCGCAGTACTGTATCAAAAAAACAAAAGCTCAATGGAACTATGCAAATATATTTCTCAAACGTCCTGCATTGCCTGCCAGACATGCCCTTCTCAATAAGACACATTAGTACAAGCTCTCAGTGTGCACTGGACTGGGGACATGTTGTCTAAATACAAAGAAACCTAACGTAGCATTAGCACAGCGCTCCCTATAGAACCCTGGCAGGTTCTGTTGCCCTCTGCAAAGCTAATTAAATCTATTTAAAGAGCTGAGTGCTGCTAAACAAGCCTTCGCTAAAGCACTATTCACGTTGTATCAGAAATACCTGCGTTGTTTTTCATTTAGACAAGCTCGAGACTCCGACTGAGCTGTAATTTGGTTATGAAATACTCCTTTATGTGTTGGCAAGAAATGCTGACTGCCTGTCGACGGCCTGTTAGAACAGATGCCTGGTTCAGAATTGCGGGTCCCTGCCGAGGCTGCTTTAGTCAGGGATTGCATGGGTCAGAATTTTTTCCCCCTTTCCAGCTCTTATGAATGTGTCTCTCATTAAATGATCAGCTAGAAAATCTAGCCTGTAGTTTCATCATCTATAGAAAATAACAGAAATCTTTAAAGCAAGAGTAAATCTGCAGAAGTAATGACTGGGATTATAAGTGAGTCATGAAAACCAGCCTACACACAGCATTGTCTCCGTTTTCAGAAATAGACCAAAGAAGTGCATTTCCAAGCTGGACAACTGGGAAGCAACAAAGCTGTTCATCTTGATGTATTTTAAGATCTATGTTCAGGTTCTACACCATGACACACTGGGGCCCCAGAAATGGATGCTAAAATAAACATGGCATGGATTAAATAATTAATAGAAATTCACATTTAAAACAAAACCTCTATTCTCTGGGTCTCAGTTATTTTTATAAATTGATTGATTGATTGATTGACACAGGTTTCACACCAGGCGTCCTTCCTGTTTTCTTTAATCTGAGTTTGTGACAGGAACTTTTTTGGTTGCAGGACATTGGCTGGGCCTTTTCCATGCCAGGTGAGAAGATTACCAGGCTTATTACGCATTAGAAAAAAAAAATATATATATATATATATTTTGGATCTCTTTCAAGCTGATATATTTTTGTAGTAGTGATGGGTCGTCTATGAACGATTCATTCTTTTTGGACGAGTCTTTAAAGTGACTCAGAAGCACGAGTAGTCTCAGAGTGATTCATTCATTTTCTGCTGGGCGTGCATGTTCGTTCGTTCTTTTGTCACGTGACTCCCATAGATGCTATGCCATGCAGTACGCAGGAAACATAATTGAACGGTTCTTCTCAATAGGTCTTCTAGCACGAGTCATTCATTCTTTTGTCATGTGACTCCCATAGACACTATACAGTGCAATAGATTCAAAAGAACGAACGACTCGGACCAGAAGATATGAGAGGTGAGCTGCTCATTCTGTTTATCATAAAACGTCCTTAGCTGCATTGTAATATTTTCATTACTTGAACTATAGCCAAAATGTAGCTGTGTTGGGGGATTGTTTATTGAAAATTTAACATTTTATTTTATTCCTGATTAAAAGAACGAAATGAAGTAAATGATTTGAAAAAGTCAAAAGAAAAGATTTGTTTTGATAAATGAGATTCAAAGAACCGAGTCACTAAAATGATTCAAACTTTCCATCACTATTTTGTAGTTTTGGGTTTGTTAATTGACCACATTATTGGTTTTTTTTTGTTTTTTTTGGGGTCTAAATTGCTATTCCGCTTTTATTTTTTGTTGATGCGATTTTGCTGTAGGTATTGTTGACCTGTTTCCAGACTTGCCTTTGTGCTTTCTGATTTAATGTCATGTTTTTCGTTCGTTGCCTTAGCTTCCCACTTTTGCGTGTTTGGTTTGTTGGGGTATTTTGCACTTACAAACCACCATAAAATAACCATCCACAGCACCATGAACGGTGGTTTAAAAGCACACCTGGATGTGGTCCGACACATTCCGAGAAGATTGAAAAGCAGAATCCTGCTTAGAGCAGAACCAAAATCCTTATAATTTCTTGAATTGCATGTACACCCAAACACACAACCAACCGACCGACACAGCCACAAAACAGGTTATTTCTATGCCTTTAATAACTGCACCTTTGCTTCAGCCTGGCCTCATATTTCACTTTTTTTTTTGGCCTTGGTGCCAGACTTGCCCTGCAATTGCCGATTTTCTTTTAGACCCATGAGAAATAACAAAACCAAACAGAGTTATAGCTCTCCCGCTCCACCTGTAGGGCCGCAGCGGACATCGGTTCCATTTAGTCGATCCTACAAACAGAGAAAAGCGTGCACCTAGTGCACTTTGTGCCTTAATGAATATGATTATGCAGGCGCATGGACCTTCTCTTCTATCCGTGTCCTCACTGATGGCTGAGCTTTATGTCTGTGGTCCGTTGAGCAAATCCAAGTGAAGTATCCATTTTCATATCCACTCACATGCACTACACTTTTATGGCCTGTTTGTGGGTTTAGATATTCTGCAGAGGGAGTGAATCAGCGCAAGTGGCCCAGCCGCTCAAGCCTACTTATTCCAGCTGAAGCACCTGTGTCTCTGACCCTGGCACACGCACACGAGTGTTGTAATTGGAACACCCCTACAGGGTTAAGAGCAACATAAGAGGCCTCGTTGTCATAATGCTTTCATTTAGCCACACAGGAGCGCAATAGAAATGAAAGAACCCCTACTTTCAGGTGCAGCGTATGCAAACTGGGTAAGTGGAGTTTGTATTCACTTTTGTCAAGATGGCGATCTACACACTCATCATTGAAATGAAGCTCTTCAGCTTACATTCTTGTAAGTTTGAGAGACAACACCAATATGTCATGGCATTGTGTGTGTGTGTGTGTGTGTGTCTGCGCAAATCCACATACTGTACCATTAAGAGGAGACAAAAGACGAGGGTGGAGACAGGATTGCTATGATTTCCATAACAGGGTATTAGGTGTGACATTTAGTAGTTAAGAATATAACTACATTCTATGTTCCATACAGCGTTAGGACTTTAAGCGAGCAACGAGCTCATCATTCACCATCATCTCTCCCGAAAGCAAAAGAAGGACCAAAAGCAAAGCTGAACATCACCAACAAAAAGGCACTGTTTCCATGGTAATCACAAGGTGAACCAGGGGCGCGGAATTTCCATCTATGCCTTTCACTGACTACCGCGTTGTAGCCAATTACGGGGTGTAGTTACTGAAAGAAATGCTAATTATGCCATTAGCAACTTCCTGCAGTGGTGGGCCTAGCCAAGAAAAAAAACATGAAAATGAACACTTGCCTAATTATAAACCATAACGATACACATCAGGTTTTGTGTACTCTATATCTTCCCATTCGTTTTTAAAACTACTTTTTGACTGCTGGTGGAATCAACTGAATTCAGAGAGCATTCAGACATGTATTATTTCCAAATGCCTACAGCAGAATTTCCTGTGGCACACGGCACACACCCTAAGGACTCGTTGGTACCTCGAATCATAGCCATGGCGATGCTCGATATAACTGACCTCCACCTCGTGTCATGTTGTTTAATTAGGAATGGATGGACCATACCATTTAGCTCAAGGGAAATGTGCGCTCAGTAAATGTGTGTCTGAATTGAACTAGGGCATTATGGGTATTTTTGGACTGCTAAGGGATTTTGTTAGTATGCTACCCATTGTATTGTGACGAAATACGGAAGGGACAAATGCAAAAATGTACAATAGGATGGCACATAGTGAGAACAGCACATATATAGAAAAGTGCTGAGACTTTGGTGTAGGATTTCATTCCATTTCAAGTGTTTGGATGTAACCTGTTTACATCCGGACTACTGCAACAACTGACCAAGTATTATGAGTGTAGTTTTAGCTCCGTCCGTTTTTCAAAAGCATCCCTCCAAATTTCTTTTTCCTAGTGGTTAAAGATAATAAAACAGTCCAAGGCTGGACTAGAGTAAGGCTGGCATTAGTCTTCCCCCCCATTTAAATATCATGGGGTATTTCCTTTTAAGAATTCATGACATATCAACCCAATTCAGTCAATTTCATCTCTATAAAATGTGCATACAGTACGTTTAAGCAGGGGTGAATAGCATGGTAAGAATGAGTCCTATAATCTTGGTGGCATTTCCTTTTTCTTCAAATTTTTTGTTGCTTACGGCAACAACCGTGTCATAATTTTAGCCAAAACCTAAAGAGTGAACACATCAGTGGAATAAAAACTCCTTAATAACTTTATGTAGTTATAGTTAAATTTATCATAACATTTTTTCCCCCATTTTCCTCTACAGTTTAGTTGTAGCCAATTCTCAAATGTCACCGTTAGGTCACTCTCCCATCAAGGCAACAACTACCATCCTGGGAGGGCAAAGACCATCAGACGCTTTCCCCAAGATTCCTGTTAGAGACTTATCAAACTGCACTGCTCAGTCAATGTTGGAATGGCAATGCAACACACTCAGAGGAAACCGCTATCCGCCAATTCAACTTCCGCAAGCTTACAGATGCCCATGTTTGGTTAGTGTCACTATGATTAATGTAAGAGTCTCAAACTCACAATCTCCAGTGGAGACCTGACAGTGGTGAGGGAACACTTTACTGCCACTCTGGCACAAATCCAGTTTTTTTGGTACTCCATGCGAGTTGTTGCTTCCCTTCTTTGTTTTGTTACTAAAACTTGGGTAAACTTGATGGTGGCCAGGGCTCAGGTCTCTAAATGCTGGAAAGCCTAACTGTGGCACTCACCACAAGTGTGTGTGTGTGTGTGAAGGGATAGTGCTCTGGCAGGGACGTTTGATTAGAGCAAAAGGAGCTCCTGTCTGCTTGGCACCAGGGTGCCATTAATCTCCCGCTGGCCCATGTTTTAGAGATGAGCAAGTCAGTGCCAATGACCCACACTCGATTCAGAAAAGACGAGACTCCCTGGCCAGTTTCTTTCTCGACAGATATTGCAACTTCAGTCAGCACAACCCTAGAAGCTTATATGATCTTACACTGAAATCTTACTTGAAGGTTCTCAAACATCTTCAACTTTAAAGCGCAACAGTGCAAAATTAAAGCTAAGGTAGTTTAAACAAAATTTATATGACATCCTCAAATCTGATTGGTCAGAAGCCATTGATTAATTTTCATTTGACAATTTGAACATTTGACAATACTGTTTAATGACAATGTGGATCTGCTGTAATATGAAACCCAAATCTGAGCAAATAAAAAAAATAGTACATTGTTGTCTTTCTATATATATAAATATATATATATATATATATATATATATTTTTTTTTTTTTTGAAGGTATCAAATCCTGTTACAGGCAACTCATTAACAACAAAACAAGGGTTGGTGTGAAGTTCCTGTCACTGCTTTATACTGTTGTTTTTCAATGACTGCATGTCCTGGAGTGTTTTTTTCAGAGGTGGGTAGAGTAGCTAAAAAATTTACTCAAGTAAGAGTAGCTGAGCTTCAAAATAATTTTACTCAAGTAGAAGTAAAAAGTAGTCATCCAAAATATTACTTAAGAGTAAAAAAAAGTATAAAAGACTACTCAAGTATTTATTTTAAAAAATTATAATACTTTTATATCAGTGTATATATATTGTTATATATTGACTGTTAAAGTAACATTATATGCACAAGTAAAGTTAACACAGACATGAAAAAAGGGTTCTATACTCACTGCAAGATTGTACACTAACCCCAAGATCCCACCAGTAGCAGCTTGGATTTATGGGGGTTCCGCAAAATGAAAGAAAGACTTTTGTTTGCGCATGCGCAGTGAACGTATATGGACAAATTCTCAGGTAGGATGAATTTATAGAACAACAGCTGAAGGTTTTTTTTCCCCACTATGCCTCCTGACCTGATTGGTCAAACGGAGTCATGTGATTATTGTTACTCTGTCTGATTGGTGAAACGGTCATGAGGTAGAATAAATGGTTAGAAAAATTAATGAGTCGAGTGTAGCTAAATGTAGCGCAGTAAGAGTTGGGTTCTATTCTTCACAAATCTACTCAAGTAAAAGTAAAAAGTATGGTGCAGTAAAACTACTCATAGAAGTAATTTTTTTTCAAAAACTTACTCAAGTAAAAGTAACGGAGTAAATGTAACTCGTTACTACCCACCTCTGGTTTTAGTCCTCTAATATTGGATTAAATGTATTATATGATAATATAATAATTTATAACTGAAGACTATTCAATAGCAGAAAACTTTCACAAAGCACTGAAAAAACATGGAGATTTTAAAAGTATTGCAGTATTATGACAAAGTGACACTATAGAGCATTTGATAATTAAGACATTGATAAATATTATAAATATATTTTAAAAATCTGGTTTTAAAAAATGAATGTGGAACGAATGTCTTCATTCTAACCCTTCTCTCCCATGATATAACAGTGAAAATTGTAATGAACTCTATGACCATTTTTCCATTACCTCGACTTTTATTCTGTGCCTTCTGGGTTGATATTAATTACACCTACAAGCTTGCCAAAATCTAGATGTCTCTTAATCAAAGACTTCTCTCTTACTTCTTTGTGCTCACTGGAGTTTGAACTACTGTGGTTCAAACGTCAGTTATTAGGACATCTCTCGTTCTCCCTCTGAGGGAACAGAGAGCCGTGGAAATATGCCATGGCAAAAAGAGAGAGAACATTCAGACCTAAAACTGTTCCAATTGATTTTCTCACCTGCTACTCAATCCCAAGTTTGTCCCCCATTCAACACTACCCCCCCCCCACCCCCTCTTTTTACTTTACCCTCAATTGATTGATTGTAAAACTTAGGATGAGTTCCTGGGATTTTATTGTTGGACAGTATTGTCAAATTTGAAGTGGCATTTGTTTCTTTTAGTTATTAAGATTATCATTAAATTATTTAAAATATTGTGATAACTGTTACACTACTAAAAAAACAACAACAAGTATGTACAGTATGATTTGGTCTAATAGTAATAAGCAAGAATTCTTCAGATATTCTTTAGATGAAAAATAAAATAAAATTCAGATATAAATATTGAATTTTACAATTTTTAATCTCTCTCTTTGTGTAATATATATACTGTACACACACACTGTACTGTAAATGCTAGCTAAAGTAAACGATATGCATATAACCCTTAACATTTGTAAAAGGGCCCTTTAATAAGAATGACAAAATAACATTGTTTGGGGTTGTGGATATACTGTATACACTCCATCAGGTAGTGAGGTTGGAAAAGAAAAAAGAAAAAAATCAGTGTGAATTGCACACTAGTGTCGAATGTTCAGTAATTAGAATCAAATGGCTGGCATCCTATTTAAAATGGCCAACACTATTAAAATGACAAACATTCTACATAAAATCATTGGCTTTTCATTTAAATTGACTGATATTTGAATTAAATTGGCTAAATATTCTAACTAAAAAGGCTAATATTCTAATTAAAATGGCTGATATTCTAGTTTGTATTCTACTTAAAATAGCTGATATGTTGAAAATGTCTGATATTCTACTTAAAATGTCTGATATTCTTCTGATATTCTACTTCAAATGGTTGGGTCTTCTCTTAAAATGGCTGACAATCTACTTAAAATGGTTGGCATTCTACCTAAATTCTCTAACATTCTACCTGAAATGAAAGCCATTCTGCCTAAAATGGCTGACCATTTACTTTAAACTACGCAACCACTTGACAAACGTAGCAGCCCTATTCTTGGTCACGTTATAATTCAAGCAAACATAGAAAGAGATAAAAAAAATAATAAAAAGCACACCTTGGGTGAACTAAAAGACGAGCCAGAAAACAGAGTATCGAAGCCTTTTTATTCTTTCAGGCTTTAGGATCAGTCCTCATAGGAGCTTATTCATGCACACTAAATTAGATGAACGCACCCTGAAATCTGGGACTAACTAAATAATGCATGTAATAATAGCATATCTACTGTATAGCGCATATACATACATTAGAACAGATATTTAACTAGAAATTACACTCCAGCACAAATTGGATGAACTAGCACAACCGATGATGTATATTAGAATCTTGTGCTTTATGCTAATTCTGCATTCCTACTTTTTCCCTACAGGCACACAGAAGCCTATTTCATATCCATGATTCATCTGGCGAGCAAGGATAATGTGAAGGGAGAATTTAGCCACGTGGCTCTGTGAATTGTGCCGGAGAGACGAGACACGGGAGTGCAAACTTGCTTGGTTGTGAGCGCTTTATAATTGCTTTTTTGTCATGGTTCCTGAGAACAGGATCATGTAAACAAGTGGAATATAAATAAATTAGTGCAGGCTTTGCAGTTTTTTTTTTTTTTGTTGTTGTTTTTTTTTTTTTTAAACCGGTGACATGACTCGAACTTCAAACCAATCTCGAAACCTCGGAAGAGTTGCCTTTGAACATAACATGTTTGGGAATTAATTAAAGAACACCCGTATACATTATGAGATCAAAGGATATAATTAATTGTCAGAAACTGATGGTGCAAAACGGACAGTGATTCTGAATACCTGCAGTATGGATCCTTTAGTCAGTACGTATTATAAGTGCACTGATAAGATGGTTTAATGCTTACACAATGCCCTATACACAGTATGTACTCAACACCTGCTTGCATCACTGAAGAGTAACTGTACTGTAGGTACAGTAAATGCATAGCACACTGTGATACATTACAGTATAATGCAGAGAATTTTCTGATACTCATAAGAGTTTAGATTAAGATTCATTTATCTGTCTTATGTACTGTACGGCCCAGTGAAATGATTTCTTCAGATATCCCAGATAGGAAGCTGGGGACAGAGCACAGGAGAGCAGATTGCAACATTGGCAACTTGGCAGTGCTGAGGCTTGAGCCCACGAGCTTCTGATCAGTAACCCAGAGCCGTAACCACTGCCACACTGTAATGAAACAGCTAGTGATAGTGAAAGAAAATAGAGAATAGTGTTGAATACTCAAATCTGATTCATCATGAATTGTGAAAATGGTCTAAATCCTAGGTTTATACAAATCCACTTACTACTACTGTGACAATTGACAAAGATATGTAGTATTTTATACACTGTATAAAGCTATAATTTTACATTTTCTTGAGTCTTAAGGACTCACGATGGATTTAAAAAAAAATAAATTCAAGATAGCAAAAAAATAAATGGGTAGGGTGGTGAGGAAATGACTATGGTCTTGTTTTGTAGCTTTTCAACGACATTAAACATACTGCGACTACAAGAACTTTATTTGTTCTTTATTATTTGACAGTCTGTGGTGCAAATCGCACTTAATGGTAGAGTAACGTTACCTCTTATATAAAGATACTTCTGAACATGGTCTCTATCACCTTTTCCATCAATCTGTGCACAATGATACTGTCAATTTCTGTAAATGTTTTGTAGCGCAGTGGGAGACCACTTTGTGACAAAGGTGATTTTCGAAGAGGATTCTAGAGTTGGGTTTAAGGGAGTGGTGGCTCGTGCGGCTAAGGCTCTTGGCTGTTGATTTGTGGATATGAGGATGCCACACCCCATTACTACCCAGCCACTGCATGCAGTGCCAATCCAAAGCTCGGTTAGAAAAAGAAGAGGGTTGTGTCAGGAAGGGCATCCGGCGTAAAACCTGTGCCAAGTTGTGTGTGGATTAGATGGTCCGCTGTGGCGACCCCTTGACAGGAGCAGCTGAACGACAGCTATCCTAGAATTGGGTTCAACGATGGTGCACCACTTGTGATGGAGACTAAGTTTAGTAGTACCTTTTCACCTGTTGGTGGAGTAACTCTTCCACTATGCAAAGGTACTCAACATAGTCTCCATCACAAGTAAAAAAATCTACCAACAGGTGCAATTTGCGACCTGCATGCATTAGTAAAAAAAGTTATGTCCGCTTTTACATCGCTTTCAGTAAAGCCCTCATATAAATGGCATTAAAAATTTTTTAACTAATGACACGTTAGTGGCACCATTTTAAGTGGCTAATGAAAAATGTGAAAAACGCTTCATCACACCACCCAATGGTTGATTATTTTCCTCTATCACCATCTCACAACCCAGTGCCTTATAAAGATCCATACGTGCATTTAAGAATTTTTCATAACGCTAACCTGTGCTATCGGCACAGGTTTATAAACGCCTGAATGAGCAAGAAAAAAAAAAATGCTGCCGGGTCAGCCGAGCTATTTAGCGCCACACCGCAGTCTGTCTTTAAATCATGTCACACACACACTGCCAAGAATAGAGAGAAAGATGGCAGCGAGCATCATTACCTGTGGGATTAATGTAGTGGAATATGTGCTGCCTGTGCCAAACACCAACCCAGAGCCAATGGACTGAGTATCTGTTTATGAACGTGTAAACATGGACTCCCGATCATACACAGCGTGTACTGTACACGGTCGAAGTGAAATATGTCACAATGGAATGCCTGTAATAAACAAACAAATAAATAATAATGGATAATATTCTTCCTTTTCTTTGTAATCAGGCTAGTGCGTCAAAAAAAACAAAAAACACACAGATTTGAATAATCAATAAGATTAAGATTTTTACATGGTTACTTTCTTACTATACTATGATTCATATTCTTTTGTGATGAATTTTTCTTGCATCTACAAGATTCATTTATATGGCCCTCTTAATTTCATGTGATTTATTGAATTAATTTTGTCGAATGATTTATTTTACATGATGCACTTTTTACTTAAATTTTAAATGATTCATTTAACTACTCATGTGATTCATTATATTTAAAAATTGATTCATTTCCACGACTAATTTTTTGATAAGTTTATATTCTAGTCTGATTTGGGATACGAGTCATTTATTGTCTCATTAAATTCATTTACTCTCATGTGATTTGACATGATTTTTACACAATTCATTTATTTTCTCATGTGCTCCATTTATTTTCATATGTGAATTCCCCCCCACCGCATGTGATTGTTTATTTTTATATAAATTGTTGTCACATGTAATAGACTTGTTTTTATGGACACTTAAATCATTTATTCACACACTCGATTCAATTAATATATTTTTTTTGTAATAAATGGATTTTAATATAAAGTGTCAGCAGCCATGCTCCAGTGCGTGTGTGTGTGTGTGTGCGCGCGTGTGTGTTTAGCAGTGAGAATTATCTTGTGGATAAAGTTATCAGATGGGACAGATGTGAGGGATGAGAGACTCTCAGCACTGTCTCTCACACAGTGCTAATTTTAGCTTCTGCTGCAATGCAGGTGACACGCAGTACAGTCGCGGCACGCACACACACACACACACACACACACGCATGCATACACAAACACACACAATTTATCAAAGATCCTTTCAATTAATTCTTTTCATCCATGCACCCATCTGTCTATGTCTGTCTCTCCATCTATAAATTGTCTCTGAGGATAGTATGTCCATCCTTCCATCCATTATCAACCCATCTATCTTTTTGTAGATTTTTCTTCATTCATCTATCCATCCCTTTATCTGTCTCTGTCTATCTATCCATCCATCCCTTTGTCTGTCTGTCTATCCATCCACTCATCTATCCCTTTGCCTGTCTGTCTGTCTGTTTATCTATCTATCTATCTATCTATCTATCTATCTATCTATCTATCTATCTATCTATCTACCTATCTATGTTCATCTGTCCAGCACTTTGTCTGGTTGTCTATCACCTGTGTGTCAGAAGTGTGTGAATGTCCAATAGACCATCCACTTATCTATTCCCCATCCATCTATATATTATACGTACATTTATTAATCTATCCATATATAACTGATTCAAACCATCCATAAATCCATCCGTCAATATATTGTGTGTTGCGGTAGCGTGAATGTACAGTTGACCATCTGTCATCAATCCACCCATCTTCTGTCCGTGTACCCCAAGACCTAACCGCAGTATAATTTGTTACCTTAGTGAGAGCTTTAAGGTCCTGTGCTAGTGAGTGTGGATCATCCTGTTGGCCAAAGCTCTGCTCTTTCTCCTGTACATTTCTTACCCGCCACCTGCTCACCCTGCGTGATGCTATTCCATCTCTCTGGCGAGTGGTTCTGAACAAAAGCGTCTGACAGATGAGTAAACAAACACTTACACACGTTATATACACGTGAGTGCACTGCCCGTGATGCATAATCTGTGTAACCTCACCACGTTTAGCTGTCATTACTGCTTAACAGGCCTCAGTTGCACCGCATTTCATCACTCAGAGCGTTGCTGCGGGATGAAAATGAGAGTCACGGTGAGTGAGTGTCGCACCCACAGGACAGCGCAGTATTCAAACCATCTGAATAAACACCTCAGATCTCGCCGAGATTGTCATCCAGGGTTTTTCTTTTTTCCCTTCCTTCACGTCTGGGTACTCTGAATATCAAAGATTACGGCCCGTAAGACTGCAGTGATTGAAAACACGGCGGCTGTGCACACGTAGCTGCACAGAGATTTGATTTATGCCCCTCTCATTATATATTCATGACCTTTTTCAGACTTCCATTAGAAAGGAATGATTTACCAGAGCTGTGATTGAAATCCATCCCAGATGTCTGATTTCTCTCACTTAGAACTACTTGAGAGCAAGAGTGTAAAGCATAGCATCATGATTTTCTTTTTAGCGTTTTTCCTAAGCATGTGGAATGTTTGGAATATAAACCATCAGTGGTTTCCCGATGATAATCTATTTTACATCGGTCTAAACTTCATTAGCATTTTTATCTGTTCATCTGGAAATGGGTGGAGCTAAAAATACACAACTTTACCCGTCACCAATCACAAGGCTTATGTAGCCTTTTCCTCCATTTTTTAATTTTTTTTAATTTTTTTAAATATGTCCTTTTTTGTGATGTGCTGGAGAAGACTTTACACAGCGGTCCGACTCACTCATCAAGAATAAAAGACATTGGAAGGAAATTAATGTGCCTCTGGATAGAGATAAGTGTTGTGAAATTGCATATTGCTGAAATCAAAGGAAAAGGCGGTCCACTGTAATTTTCTATTCTATTTATTTGTTTGTTCGTGAATTATTTACATATTTATGAATAATGTATTATACAGTATAATCTAGGATGCAAACATACACTGGGTGTAAGCTATATTTATGTACTCATTTTTATTTATTTCTTAAAAAAATATGTATTTACTGGATTACCTACTGTTTTTTTACTATTTCAATATTATCATTTACATTTAGGCATTTGGCATTATTCAACATTACTATTTTCACTACATAATTAATAGATTTACATTAACACTTGGTGTATTTTATATACAAGTCACAGTTCATGTGCATGTCTAAAGTAATATTTATTTATTATTATAACCAAGGACACAAATAAATATTGCAGACACAAAATGTGTATGCACTTATTTTTATTTACTTAATCATTTTGATTGATTGATTATTTTATTGATTGCATACTATTTTAATTATATTATTATTATTATTATTATTATTATGATTAATATTATTTCTACTACTACTATCATCACTACAACATTATACATTACTATTTAATACATTAACAATGTTGTTAATTGTTTTTATATTAACTACAATTAATGCTTGATATACGTTTGTCTACAACGGCTATTTATTTGTTTTACTATTATTATTATTATTATTATTATTATTATTAATAGACACTTGCTATATTTCAATTTTGGTTTAATTTGGATATTTTAATCCATATTTTATATGCATGGCTAGAGAGCTAGCTCAATCCATCTTTCCATCCTTCCTTTCCTCCATCCATCTATCTGTCCTTCCTTCCATCCATCGTTCCATCCATTCATTTATCCTTTCTTCCATCCTACCCATCCAACCTTCCTTCCACCCAACCCTCCGTTCATCCATCTGTTCATCCATCCTGCCATCCACCCTTCCTTCTATCCGTCCATCCCTTTTTCTTTTTCTTTTAATCTCAAGACAAAATCATTTCCTGAAGTGAAAGATGAGCTCCAGCCGAAAGAAACCAATCTTAAGCCACAGCATCTTTTCAAATCATCGCCCGTTTAAAAAAAGTTGCGGGATAACCATGGTTTAATTTTCCCAGCCATCACCTCGTTGTGAAACGAACCACATAGAAATTGTTAGTTCATTATCTAGCCATTATGAACTCATAGTCTTTTTCATGTACATGGCTGCACGGTGCAGACAGGGCTGCTGATCTGAGCACCGCAAAAACATCTTTGTTATCTGGAGATAACAAGAAGTCATTATAGTGAGGTAGGAGGACTTTTGCAGAGAACTTACTGATACAGCACTTATTGTGTGCTTCTCTCTTGTTACTTTCTCTGAAAGTGAGGGGAGGGGGGAGGAGGAGGAGGTGGGATGTGGGAGAAGAGGAGATTAAAGGAAAAAAGAGAAAGTAGTGTCAGTTTACAGCCACATTTATCACGTACATCATAGGGGTTTGGCAGCAGCTTACGTTCCACCATAAACAGATAAATACAGTACGTGTGTGTATATATGGCATCATTTCAAGCAAGAAATGGATCTGAGTGTGCCAACTTTCAAATCAATCTAAATACACTGCCTGCTTTTTGCCAGTTGCCTTTCCGTTTAAATCATCTACTCACACACGATGCCAAAATCAGTGAGAAAGCCGGTGACGAGCACCATTACACACGGAGTTAATGCAGCAGACTGCGTACTCGGGCCCGGACTACTTCACTAACGCTAACGCCAAACACACACCTCTTCCCAGATCACTTCATGATCCAGTCAGCCTGATCCTATGTGGTAATCTCAAACAGGAAGTGCAAAAAAGAGAGAAAGACGGTTATTTTTAGATAATCCCAGTGAGATTGTGAGGTTTCTGAAGGATGACAGAATAAAAATTCTACAGTATACATCAGTCTATACATCTTTAAGCCAAGCACGGTGTACGGACGATAAGTAATCAGGCTTCTGCATTAGCAAACCCATTGAGGAATCCTATAATATGAACTCTAATTATTAATAATCCTCTACAATATCGGCCATTTTCCATGCTGACTAGCGAATCAAAAATTTTCAAAGCAACGCATTAAGATTGCTGTCAGATTAGTGCATGTTAGATAGCTGGGAATAAAGTGGAGTTACTGTTAGTATTCTCAAGTTAATTATTTCTAAATGCAATATCCCAAAAAAATATATATATATTTTATTACAATGCATATTCGGTAACAAACGAGTGTGCATTAACGGCACGTCGTTCCAAAAGATAAAAAAGTTCTCAGCTTTCCGATTTCGGAAAGGCACTGACACCTACACTTCTGTGAATGAGTCTTACATTCATTTTTAAATGTCAAATCAAAAGAGAGATTAAAAAAGAGGGAATAAAACACTTGTATTCACAATATTTGTTTATCCTTTTTTTTCCATTTTCATTTTGTAATGTCTCATTTTCTGATTAGTATTTTTTTGCACAAATTATAAACAAGCAAAGACTTTTGGTGTTATGCTGCTTGTGTCCAATACAATAAATAAATAAATAAGAGTGGCGACTTTGATTGTTTTGGTTTTGGAATCAACACAGAATTTCTATTAATTAATTAATTAATTCATTTATTTATTTATATACTTGTTTGTTTTTAATTTTTAAATTTCAAATTCAAAGTTTATTTGTCACATACACAGTCATACAAAGTACGATATGCATTATATGAAATGCTTATACGACCACTCGTGACCTTAAAATCAAGATCAACAATAAGAAATAAATTATGGAATAGAATAAGAATAAAATATAGAAAAATTTTGCTGTAGGAAAAAAGAAAAGTAGAAGAGCAAAATATAAAATATAAAAAAGATATATATTAAAAAAAGTTAGCTTTACAAAGTATAGACAATGGCTGTACAAATATGGAAACTATTGCATATACTATATATACAAATAAGATGTAATGACCATGCTGTTTAAGATGTAATAAGATGTAAAAGCCATAACTGTTTACATGGACACTGATATGATTAGATGTGTGCGTACATCCTCAAAGAGTTTAAACAGATTGCTACAGTTTTTCCCGTGTGGAAAGTGGAGTTCCGCTCGCTGTGCAGCGTTTAATCAGCCAGGGGTATAAGAGGACAACAAGAAACAGCAGAAGAAATTCTCTCAAAGTCTTAGATTAAGTTAGACTTCCTGTCTTTTCTGATAAATCCCGCCTTCTGTGTTATGATTGGTTACAAGAACCCAGTCTTATCTATGATTGGTTAGATGCTTTACTCTGTGTGGAATTGTCAGCCTATCTATGGCTTTTCATCAGGCAGATACCTAGTGAGTGAAAGTCTGCAGTACAGGGGGGAGAGAAAGTTGGTTATTTTTACTGAGTTTACTGATCAGGAACAGGAGGAGAATTAGATGCCAAGTCATCTAATGTTACCCCGACATGGGGCAAACATGAAAAAAAAAAAAATACCGCTCAAAAAAAAATAAAGGGAACACTTAGTCCCCGATTTGATTTGAACCATGCATACACATATGAGAGACGTTCAAGTCAAACTGGGACTAAGTGTTCCCTTTATTTTTTTGAGCAGAAATATTTATATATATATATATATATATATATATATATATTTTTTTTTTTTTTTTTGCACTCCAAGAGAGAAACAATCAGATGTGTTTACAGGTTCGTTTACAGGATGAATGTTTATTTATTAAATAAATTATTAAAAGATCAAAAGTTTACAGACACGTCTCAGTCCGACCAGGCTGAATAGAGCAAAACTGTTTGGATGCATTTATATTTTGCTTTTTTTTAGTGGAAAATTACAGTCCATGCAAATGCACCTAGTGAAAAATAACCTATTTATAATTAGACTTTCTTTATGTCACCTGTTCCATACAAGTCCTTGTACATGAGCTGTTACTATAGAAACGATAAGGAACTTTTCAAAGAAAATCAGCACAACGCCTTTAGACCAATCAGAACTTAGTGTCACTGTGGTGTAATAATCTCGATCTCATGTACCATACTTCATGTGGTGCATTGTGGGAGGATAAGAAGCAGCAGCAGGCCTTTTCTGCTAACAGTCCATTCAAACAGATGGCTCGATCATGCACGGATGGGCTCTGAGCCTTGCACTTGGACATCTTTCCACCAGCATTCAGGTCTTGTTTAGATGCAGTGCTCTGTTAATCTACACTCTAAAAAAAAAAAAAAAAAAAAAAAAAATCCAGCATACTTTTACATCTCCATTTAGATCCTGGTAACAGTCCCAGGTAACACTGACGTACATATTTTTATTTCTCAGACTGTGCACCAAATTCAAATAAAAACATTGGTATATGTTGTACACCAAGCGAATATTTCTGGCATAATGGTACTGCTTGTAAGTGTTATCTGTGAGGCGAGTACTCCAGTTAAAGCGTGATGGTTTTTCAGCGGCAGTGTTTTCCTATTCCAAAATGTCACAAGATGATTTAAGTGAGCGATAGACGGCTGACAGACCAATAATGCGGAGGGCCAGGGATAGCAAACACAATGCAAATTTGTGTTCAATGACTTGTGAACAGAAATGCCATCGCATTATTACACGCTTTGAGAATCCCCCCCGCCCCATGCATTTTCAAGCACATGCTGTCACGGCTTATGGAGCGATCCTGCCTGAAGAGGAGAAATAAAAATGGGGGTGACGGGGAGGAGGGGCAGATGAAGTAGTTATCGGAATGATGTTGAGCGTGATGCTTGTTTTGAAGCTGTGAGATGATCTTAGGCGGATGTTAGGATGCATGGGTTTCACTTTCGCTCAATTCAAAGATTTTCAGGGATTTAAAAAAAGAAGCTAAATATGAAAAACAGACATGCATTTGTATAGGAAAACCTCCTAGAACAGTGCATCTCTGATTGTTTAGTTATTCTTATACAACAGGTATTTAACATTACCTTTTTTTATATAAATATCAAAAAACACACCTTAATTAGATCATACCTGTTATTATTTATGCTATAGCAGCTATAAACATACACCTCCTAATCACCCATTCCGTCTTAATTTTTTTCTCCACGATACTCAATAAATCAGATCCCTCCATCTTGAATACCTTCCCACACTAGACAACTTTCAACTGCTACACAGCATTGACACTGGAGACACCTTTCATAAACATTGATTAAACATCTTACAATTAGAGGGTTATCTTTGTTAAATTACAACATAACACATTTGTAATTAGATCATTATTTGCAAGGGGCAACCGACGGTTCTGGGTCTGCCAAAATGGGCAGTTCCTTGAATAACCACTGGCTCCAAAAGTGAGTCAATCCCCACATACTTTCCAGTTAAAATGGCCAATTTTACAGCTGACAAACATGTTTACAGCCTGCTACCCCAAAAAAAGTTTTGCGCATTATAACTAGATTTCCCATTCATGACACCTGCACAGGGGTGAATTTTTAATGTAACTCATCGGTTAAATTATATTAAGCCACAAATTTATGCGCAATTAGGGACATGGCCTACAGTATGTGAGCGACAGCTGCATTACAGGTGTCGAACCGCTGCGTTTTCTATGAATCACTTTAGCTAACCAGCTGGAGCTAAATGGAATTGGTAACTGTGAAGGCTGTGTAAACCTCGCAGAGCATTCTTATTTTAGAGATAATATAACCTCAGTAATCATCATATTAATATTTATAGTGTTGTAGTTTAACTTATCACAAGAAGTGTAGGACTTGACATGGGACGACATACAGGGTATGAATGAATGAGCTCAATCAAATGCATTAGCATATAAATTAACGATAACCACGATATAATTTTAGCTAAGCTCATGCTAAGCTTGCCAGCTTGAGGGTGGTAACTGAGTTTGGTAGGCAGGGTGAAAACAACAGCCATGCTCTGTTCATTCCGCCCATTTGCTTATTTATGGATTTAAAAATTTGCCCAAGTTCAAAGATGGCTAAGAAGATGCCAAAGAACGGAAACGCAGTGAGGCCGAACAAGATGACTTTGTTGGACGGCTCAAGCAATGTCCTGGTGGCCCTATGACTTCTAACAACCACAAGGACACCAAACATGAAATAGCTGAAGGACCTGCTTCACCATAATGGCGGATGAACCAGATCTTCAAGTATCAAGTAGATGGAGTCAACTCCAGAGCACCCACGTTTGAGCTTTAAACCCGCTCTTTGGAAAACCTATGGATGATGTAACATAGGGTTTGTTTTTTTAAACCCAGTCTATGTTTTTTTGCTATATAAAAGAGAACATATTAAAATGAATATACTTATTAAAATATGTTAATCAATCATACAGTAAGTGCCTGTTCTTAAACAGCCGTGAACTTTACCAGGTCAAAGTTAATAAGACAGGGAAACCACATAAAGAAATTAAAAGAAAGGAAGACTGTTACACTAAAATGAGTCAATATTACCAGTCATTAGCGTAACGTTGGCTCACCGCTTTTGAAACAATGGAGATAGTGGATGATTACTGCCAAGCCGTTTAAAGATAACCGAACACAGACACGTGTCTCACCCATAACACGCCGGATGAGCTCTCTCTCTCTCTTAATACTAATAAGCTTTTACTGTGAATGAGGTCATGACATGAAGAGGAAGAGGAGACACTGAAGCTATATAATGGCACTGGCAGAGTGGACTCGGCCTGACCCCGAGAACGAGATGAAGGCTGTTTACTTCACTTAAAAACAACATCATCTGCAGACAGTGCAACGTCTGAGTCACTGTTTAATGAGGAAGTCTGCTCAGCAGCCATTTATAGTGATAAAGAGGCATCAGGGCCAGTCGGGGTAATGGAGGCAACCAATGCTGAAGAATTGAGAGTTCCTTTTGCATCACCTGTATTAAATCTGGATCATAATTTTACTCCATTAGCAACATATCACATGTCAAAAACTTTTTTTGGGGGGGACAAAAAGCGGCCAAAGAAGGAATTTAGATTTAAAGCAATCCGCATTTCAGGCTATTATAAACTTTCAGTGAAATCTGAAGCAGAATGCCAAGCTAAGGGTCGTTGGAGTCAAACCGAGACTTTGGACTGTGCAGAAAAACAGAGCGCAGTTGGTGTTACTATGATGGTCTTTCTGCTGCTCCCATCGTGGGGTCGCCACAGTGGACCATCTAATTCCATACAACTTGACGCAACCCTGGAACCGGCACTGTATCCAGTGGCTTGGGTTTGGGCACTGGGTGGGAATTAAACCAGGCCTTTCTGCATGGCATGAAAGAAACCTACCACTGAACCACCAATGCTCAATCTAAAAACAGAACACAGTTATGAGATAAGAAATTCCCTTTATTTCTCCATATAATCCACTGCTACACTAATACTCTTATCCCAGCGCTTCACTAGTGCTTGGATACCATCAAGTTGAAAAATTTCAGACGTGCATGCTTTAAGCCTGAAATGCTGTTTTCGACAAGTTATCCTTACGGCATTCTTTAAAACATTTGCACCATTCAAATGTTTTACTGCAGCTCTTAATGAGTCTCATCAGCATACTTGTGCTTTTCTAAATGTCAAATTTTTTTTTTACACCTTCAATTCGCAATACCATTATAACTAACTAAGAAAACTAAACAAAAAAAAAGCCTTTAGAATGTTATGGCCATGACAACTACAGGAAACCATGGCAACCATAGGAATTGCTAAGTGAAAAATTCAATTTCACAGGATTATATACCTATAATTTTTATACCTTGAATATCGCATGCTTTTCGGACCCTGTTGTCTCTAACCAGCTGTGATATCATGCATGTGTCACTATGATGGATTAACACTCATCTTAGAGTGTGCACTCTTCATGATAATCCCATGAGCCTGGATATCAAGTGCAGGCGTGTGGTTCTGGGTGTAATATCGCCAGCATCTGACAACAAGAAAATGACAGCACGGAAATTTCAAAGTGACCTTTCTCATCTAAAATCGATGAGTCCTCGTCCCGCCGAAAGGACTTTGTATCCATTGATATAAAGGAAATAAAAAACGTAGAAGGGGTGATACAATCCTCAAACTGTCATCTGGAGAAATTTATTGATAACCGGCTCGTCTGCTCGCCCTCAGGTAGCAGAGTTGTCGGACTGTCAGGGTTTTAAGAAATGTACTTTTATGTGAAATCAGTTATAAAGGTTACAGTATATTGTAGGAAGAGGGGCCACCTAACTCCACAAAGACACCTTCAGATTTTATGCATTTTATGTGTCGTAAATATTTCAATGTGTTGTATTTAAAAGCCAAACTAAGTGATTTTCACATCACCGTTTAGATTATCTGTTTTAATTTCAACTAAATTGCGTTCCTGTCAAACCGAGACTTGCGATGAAATTTCTGGTGAATAAAGGTGCAAAAGTGATTGACATTTTCAGAAGCATAGCACAGGGATGGGACTCTTATCCACAGTAAAACATTTGAAAGGTGTAAACGTTTTAAAGAAGGCCTACGGTATGTCCTTGAATGATAATTCTGGCTGAGGTGACTCGTAGCAGTCGTTTCTGAACATTCAGTTGGTTGAACTTAAACTTAGTTCCTCCTGTGCCATATGCTGCATTGGGTGGCGAGGTTTCTCCAGTATAATCGGTTTGCCGCAACATCTTCATCCCACAAAATTCCAAGTTCATGGAAATCGTCCATGAAATCCAACGTTATGGTGCACGTGGTCGGCCTTGTTTCTGCTCAGTCACAATGTTGTTCAGGGAGCGGGTCGCAGTTCGGCGGTGGATCTCTTCGTTGGTGATGCGGTCACGGTATGAAACAAGTGAGATTCTCCGAAGCCGCCGCTGCTGGGAGACACTGAGTCGTCACGTGGAAGTCTTCCACGTTTCACTGGCGTAGATTGCAGTTGGGATGACAATTTGTTTGTAGTTGGTTGAACAGTTTGGTTGTATGCCAAATCAACTTGCGGTGGAGGCGAATCTGTCTGTGTGAATTGTACACAATCATTTACCAACAGCACTTGCACATTACAGGAACTCGGCTGGGAGTTATCGCCACACCCCCCCCGTACAGTCCTAACCTCGCTCTTTTTTTTTCACGTTTGGTCCATTAAAGGGAGTTTCTTTAGGGCAGGCATTTGATACGCGAAGCAGGCAATCTGATCATGGCTCCGGCGTACTAAGAAAACCTTCTACTATCATCAGTACCATCACACTCATCAACTCATAGATCGTTAACTAGCCAAGCCAAGTGTCTAGCGCAACCGGGTTGTATATCTGTACTGCATTCTGTGACTTTTAAAACCACCTTTCTACCATCACCCTTAGTTATATGTTCCAGATAAAGTGGGGAAAGCTAAACATTATT
The DNA here is from genome assembly GCA_028565275.1 of Leiocassis micropogon. Classification (NCBI taxonomy): domain Eukaryota; kingdom Metazoa; phylum Chordata; class Actinopteri; order Siluriformes; family Bagridae; genus Leiocassis; species Leiocassis micropogon. The sequence continues at coordinate 2,143,946 of JAOVVA010000041.1, forward strand.
TCTCACGTTTGGCAGTAGTATACTCTCTCAGACTCTGCAGTAATCAGTGACTTCCTGCAGCTGCAGTCAGTCCTTCGAGAATGAATGCCATTGTGTCCTGTTTTCTAGCTTTCTGTCTAAGCTTTTCAAGATGAGACAATGTGTGAATAGGGCCCAGTCCAGTTCAATTTATGTTGCACCACTATTAATCGCTATTGTATATGTGGCATCAGCACGACACATAACCTCCAATTAGTTGCGTATAAAAATCTTTATCCATTCAATGACAAGAGGGTTTTGTGTTCAGGTGCATGTACTCCTGAAAGTGCACTCCCATAATTTTATGTTTCTTATACAGTAAATGTGCAAGGTCTATATTTACTTTAGACAGAATGGGGGCAAAAACTGTAATGATCTGTCACTACCAGGTTGGAGAGGTTAGACTGATTACTTTTAGACTTAAAGCTGTGACTTGTGGCATTAATGGGATTTGAACTCACTAATCCACAAGATGAACAGCTTCACCACAATACCACTCAGGAGATACTTTTAAAGGGGACCTATTATAAAAATGTCTTTAGTGTGTGTGTGTGTGTGTGTGTGTAAAAATAAGAAAATAATACCTGAGAAAAAAAAAAAATCGGGCCTTAAGCTAACAAGCTTTTCTCCCCTAATGTGACCTCATATAAGATCATCACATACATATACATACACATACATATATACTATTATATATAGTCTTATTCAGTTTAATCTTTGTTATTCAACAAAATTTTTACTTTCTTTCATTTCTTTCTTTCTAAGGTTGGCACCAACATGGTGGAATACCTCCAGCAG
>JAOVVA010000041.1:2144861-2156717 GCA_028565275.1 Leiocassis micropogon
ATATATTTAGTTTTTTTTACGATTAAACTTCATTTAGTTTTTTTTACGATTAAACTTCAAGTGACCTCCAAAAATGATTTTTTTCAAACCACATTTCTTCCACATAATTGACGGTTCAGCATTGTCCTTTCAGGTTTTGATAATATGATGAAGGGTCCTTAACCCAGTTCCACTTATTAAAATCTTCTTAGTTGTTTTCTTTGCTTGATGCAACCCAATAATTTGACACTTCTAAAATGGCGACCATATTTTTTGGCCAGGCATTGTATTAGGACCGTGGAATTCATGTGATCCATTGTTGGGTACCATGCAGTGGTGTCTCTGGGATGCTGGAGCTGTAATATGCAATATTATTAAGAATATTATTATGTGATTAATGATTACAGCTAAAAATAGTGTAGTAATGGTAAGCCGAGTTCCAAGCTGTCGCCATTTTATAAGAAAAAAACCACTCCGATTTCCCAGACACACTCAGAATTCTGCTCGGCTTTCAGAAGAAAATGGAAATTGCTGCTAAATGTCATAATCTTGTTTCCAGTTATGATTTTTTTTCGTACAGTTCTTATTTTAATGACTAAGTCTAGCTGAAATTGGATCCCAAACCACTTAAGTCAAAAGAAAATATTTTCTATACTAGACAAAAATCTGTGAGCATCCACACACAAAACGCACACACACACACACTCAGACGCTGCTCCGAAGCTTATTAACATGCCGTGACCATATCCGAGGAAATCCAACGGCTCCAAACCTCATCTCATTTCATCTCGTAACGTCATATCTCATCTGTCTCAGGCTCTCTCTCTCTTTCACACACACACACACACACCCATGCACAGTATTTCTCTCAGCCTTACTGACCAAGAGAGGTCCGTATTAGTACGCACACACATACACACACCGAAATACACATACAGCCTTCAAACGAACACTCTTGTCTTCAAAGCAGCCCTCTGCTCTCTCAGTGCAGACAGCAACAAGACCCTGTGCAAATGACTCACAGAGCAAAGAATCATGGGAATACTGGTGTCGTCTGTATATCTGTGGTGTGAAATGTCTCACTTGCTGCGCTGAATGCAATTTTCACTCCACATTTGCTTCCTGCTCGAGTCAATCTCGCACCAAATCTGCATGAACTCAGTGGCGTGAGTGATTCGAACTTATACGAAGATGCGAGAAAATTTTTAAGTACTAATAATTTATTAATGATGCATTTGAATTCACCATTCACACCAGTCTTGATGTCATCCATCCGTACAAATCGAGACTACAGCTAGTCGATATGCATAAACTAGCAAGTACAGGCTTATCTAACGCTTATCTAGCATACTATGATCATGTTGTGTTTCAGTAAGTTAATCTCTACATGTTGAGGTCACTCGTACTTCAGCGGTATTTTGCCTGGGTTTTTCTGTGTAACAGAAAATGGGCGGCTCGAACTTTGAACTATCTTGTATAAACTTTCCCTTTGATCCTTCATCTATTGATCTGCGCTCACGTAAATTAGGTAGGTCATGAAGGCAGCTCATTGGACCAGAGCCCATCTTCAGACTTGAATTACAGAATTACATGAAATGTTTATATAAACAAACAAATAAATAAAGTTTATGTGGCAATATCTTGGAATCTATCGGTTTATTAATAGGATTATAGAAAACCAAATATAAGATTATTTGTCTTATTTCCCGACATATTTTGTTGGGTTTGAGTTTTGAAGTAAAGTTTCTTGATCTATTGCCAGATAATTTTGTTTATTTTAAGCATTAATTTCTATAAAAAAAAGCAAAATTATCTGCCAATAGAACAAGACACATATGCTTACAGTAACATGTATATAATAGGCTTAAATATGCTGCAGTTTGTTTATTAATTGATTTTTTTTACGCATTTAGTTAAAGATATTAGAAAACATTACAAGATTCAATTTTAACTTTAACAATTTTTTAAAAATAAATAAATGTAAAAATCTGATGTGTTTATTATTCATGCATTCAGCGCTCATAGTACAAAGTAAAAGTAGACATGTAAAACTGACCCCAGACAAAATAAAAACCTTTAAAATTTAATAGAACTGGACAAATTTTATTCTAATTCCTTGCTGTGTATTATTTACATGTGACTCATACTGAAGGTTAATAACTTCAAAATGTTCAGAGCTTCATTTGTAAATCAGAGGAATATACATGGTCGAAGGAAATGAGATTAAGAAGTGGCGTGCTCATAAATAATTCATGTGTGCGCGATGAAACATGGTAATTGACAACAGATAAATCAGCTGGCTGATGGATGGATGGATGGAACTAAGATCTTTCTAGCTCTGGAAGTTTTATAAATGTGCCCCAAGGGGAAGAGTCAGTACTGATCTTCTAATCGAACAGAAAGGTCAGTCATAATGCCGTTTTCTGACAAAATAATGATCCCAAGATCCTGTCAGCTGGCTTGATTGTGTCTGCTGCCGGGAGTGAAATCAAATCAGAAACTCGAGAAGGTTCCGACAGACGGGGCTGGTTTTGTAATAGATATAAAGATACAATAGAGATAACATAAGAAAGGAAATATACAATGTATTCAACAACATTATAATAACAACAACTACTGAGCAAAGCTATACCTAGACTAGGTCTAGAGTAATCCTTAATAAGTAATCCTAATAGGAAGACAGGTGAGAAATTCGGTCTTCAATAAAATGTCAATAATTCTTTGCAAAGAAAGAAAATATGAAAATGACGGTGAACAAAACCACATAACAGGTGAACATAATTGGATAACACAACAATGCCACGACATGGGTGGAGATCCAGAAGTGTATGGGAATGTAAACAATAAAACAAAATCATCATGAATTTATCACTTGCATCTATACCATGCAATCAAAGACCTCTTTCAATCCACAAGATCTGGCACAGGTTTTACACCGGATGCCTTTTTGTGTTGCAGCCCTTGCATTTTCTTACCAGGGCTGCACCTGGCACTCCATGCAACGTAGAGCTAAGTTCCGACAGTTGCGACCCGGCAGTCGCGCAGCTTAAACCCAAACACTCCAATTGGTAAACCAGAGCCTCAACTGCTTGACTGTCCGATGTCCACTGTAATAAACTCTTATAAAAGGTTTATATCATGTCATGTACCTTAGGAGCTATGTAGCCCACACCATACAAGTAAATTAACAGAAATAATTACATTCAATATACTATGCAAAAGGAATTAAGCATGTGGTCTTAAGTGATGAATCTAGAAAACTAAATCAAAATGTATGTTTTGCTGTTTGGTTCTGGGTTTCTTCTGCAATATCAAGACCAGCTATGTGAACAGAATGGAATTGGGGTCGACTTTCTTGGCAACTGAAATCAATGGCAATCTAAATCTAGTCCTTCTTTCTCGCCTTTAATTAACAAAAACGTTAATTTAAATTGTTCAATAATTTGATTCAAGTCTAACAACAGTAGTAGTGCTGGAAATTTGTCCATGGGTTAACATCCAGAGAGTAGTCGTAGCAGCAAAAGTATCAGAACTGTTTTCTCCAAGGGCATTTTTGTAAAACAATTCCTTTCAAGACCCAAGTAAAAATGATGAAGAATGGGAAAAAAAAGTGTGGACCTTGAACAAATGTAAAATGTGAACAAATTTATTTAGCGTACTTTTGAACCTCCCGGTCACTACATCACAAATTTCATCTCTTATTCCCCATTACAGTGGATTTGTACAAGTACAACCTTCTTAGTTTTGTCTGTTTAAAGGAGTCAGACAAGAAAGTATCCCTTAAAGAAACGATTCCCAATGCAAATACTATTTAAAGGTTTATGTATTTTGCCATTACTGTCCCAAATGAGCAACTAGAGTAGAACAACTTCACATTTTCTCAGGGGAAAAAAAAAAAGAACAAAACTTACTCATCAGCAAAATTCCCAAAACTCAGCTGTATATTATTTATGACTGACATAGCAAGATAATATATTTTCCCCTAGATTCAGTCAAATGTTGATATGTTGGTAGCTCAGGTAGGCGTTGGATATTTCACCGCTATAATTGTGCTCACAGTTGTGATAAATGACTCACATATGACTCAAAGAACGCATTATGAAAAAATAACAATAATAATAGCAACTTTTATGTGTCTACTACAGCATTTTAAAAGACTACAAATTTGCCCACATCGCCTTAGGGAGGAATATTTTAAACCACATAATCATCGATTTTGTGTAGACGGATTTTCCCTGGAATTAATTGGCTGAATAACTGTAACTGTCACTCACGTCACCATGCAAAAGGATTACAAATCCTCAAAAGCCCACATTATCCCAATCCAAGCAAGCTAACCTGGATAAGATGATCTCCCAGGCAGCATTTTCTCACAATTCAGTTAGGCAGCAAGTGTGATGGCCTAAGCAGCGCAGAGTCCATTACCGCAGGCAGTAAGAACACATAAATGCCTATGCACTACGCGAGGCGGCTTTCCCTCAAAACCACTTTCACGCTCCAGAACCTCCGAGCGGCCAAAAATTGGTTTCGTCATGAATGGCAGCACGATGAATCAAATGGTGCTTGAGAGGTGCTGAGGCGCTGAAGACCTGGCCACCTGACCTAATAGACTTTGGCCATCCAAGAGGGCAGAGCGATGGCAAGAACATGTACATGGTAAGCAAGTACGGTAGAAGGGCATCAAGGTAAGTGAACTTGATCTTGTAGATTCATCTTTGGAAAATTGTTAATTCTACAAAAAGTAAGTGCTGGTAGCTAACTTAATTCATGCTCCAGGTTTGCTAGTACATCTAAAAGGTTTTCAAGCTCGGGATGGGATCAGTCTATGTAGAAAATAAAAAAAAAAAGTTACTGGGCATCTTAAAAAAAAGTCAAATGAACCATGGTGCAATCTTTAGTCAGACATGGACGTTAAATTCTCACACGTTAAAGTGGTGTCATGTTACTTGGAGTATCAAGTTTTGTTAAGGTAGAAAAGAGTAAAAAAAGATTTGTTCATCTTAAGTAAATGCTTTAACCTCTGGATGCTTTAGCCTATCTGGGAACAATGGTACCTCAGTGGGTTTACGCCCTGGGCTTTTGATCAGATGGTCAGTGGTTCAAGCCTCAACTCCACCAAGCTGCCCCTGTCAGAGCCTTGAGAAAGACCCTCAACCATGTCTGCTCAAATTGAGCCCCATCACTGGCACCTTAACAGGGATATGCAGAGAAAAGAATTTCACTACGCTGTAATGAATTTGTGACAAAAAGTCTTCTTCTACTATCCTGGCAAAGCCAGACATGTGGTGGAAATAATTCTTCTTGTTTTGAGAGAGTCATTAACGTCATTCCAATCTAAAGTCAATCAAATCCCAACTAAAAGAAAGGAAAACCGAGTTGGAATTATCAAACAAGAGCACCGCCTCATTGAATGTCTAGAGGATGAGTCTAGAAACTTTACCCTTACATAGCGGGGCAACATCCCAGCCATCAATGAAGTGGTAGTGAGGGTGCTTCCATCACTCAAATTGTTAACTGGTAATGTTTTCTGCAAGATTTTATCAGAAACGCATTCTGTAAACCTAGATTCCCCAACCAAGTCTTTACAGTTTGTTTGCTGCACAAAGCATTGTGCAACTGCTTTTCCTACTTCCATTTCAACATATTTGTCAGCCTGCTGGTATCCCTGCATCTTCTTTATTTTGTTTTTATTAAGGAATTTGAAAAGAATCTGCCAGAGAGACCAGGCCTTGTATGTTAGCAGTCACGTTCTGCATGACATGAACTCTACTCCACGAACACTCATCTGCCAGCCTGCCAACCATTTTCCACCACATGTGTTTGCCTTGCAAGAAGCAGCCCAAGATTCAAGGTCATTCATCATCTTATTCTGAAATAAATAAATAAATAATAAAATTCCCATACTTATTGCATTAGGTAGAGAAGCGATAGTAAACAATTTCTTTGTACTGTAGATCGAACAAACAATCTGGCTGCAGTGCTGAGTGTACAATCATCAATTTGGTGCTCTGCACAATATTTCAAAGGTATTTCTTTTCTGTGGTATTTGTTTTAAATTAAAATTGCCGAATGGGTTAGCAAAATACCACGGCTGCCAGAATGGCAAGGCTAGCATAAATCCGCTAGCAAATGGACACCTACACAAATAAAAGGTTTTGTCAGAACACAGTCTTTCGATGATATCTTTATATTTCAGAAAATTGGAGGACCTGAAACCAAAATGTTTCTGTTTGTATGTTATTCTTATTGAAAACTCATTTTTTACATTTTTTTTTATTTTAGGTCATCAACAGTAAATTTCACTTTATATCGTACTGTGTATGACTGTGTATGTGACCAATTAAATCCATATGTTGCTGTATGTCTCTATGTCTATAAAGCCAGATTGTCTCACAGCATCGCGCAAAACTGGCTAAACAGAATTTAATGAAACTTTGCAAGTCCTTAGGTTAAACCTGTGCCATACATGAAATCCAAATGTTGAATAGACATGAAGTTATGAGCAGTTATGTGCCAGGTTATAAACCTCAAGGCTGCATATTGCGCGTGCGTCAAGCTGTGGGTGCGTCTTAAATTGATTGCTGGACAGAATTTAATGAAACTTTTGCACTACTTAACACCTGTACCATGAGTGAAATCATAATGTTGAGTAAAAGCGATGTTATGAACAATTATGTGTCGGATTTAATAATCTAACTTGAAATAAGCTCAATGTAATCAAACACTTGCACTTATAGATATTGGTACAATAAAGTTATGTCTCTAATAGGTATGTAGTGACCACTATTTCCCCATTTTTTTTTCTTTCTGTTCCAATGAAATATTTTTAAAAACTGATTGCTTTTTATGCGAATCATACTGTACATCCTAGCTTTGTTGACAAATTAACAAAGCAATCTAAATTCCTCAAATTATTTCTTTATAATGTTTCTACTTTGATTGAGGGATTATGGATGTCAAGATATGCTGGAAACATGGTTCTAAGGTTTCTCTTTCAGTTCTGAGTGAGAAAATGAAGGCGTAGGCAAAGTCTGGTGAATAATTTGAGCTACTGTAATTGTTTGGATTTTAGGGTTTAATGTGTCACATCCAATAGGAAGTTCTAGATTCAAATATCAATTGCTGCACTGTCCCATTGTCGCTGGTATCATGGCCCCCTGTCGGCTTTTTATGTGTTAGTGTGAAAGTATTTAACAATAAAATGTCCACATAGTGTTTGGAAACTGGATATTTTCCCAACAGCAGACAGACAGGCAGAAGTGGCAAGTAAAAAAGTACAAGTACTTAGCTATGGCACTTTTTCATATTTCTGTACTTCACTTGAGTATACACTAGAGTATTTTCAATATGAAATACTTTTTTACTTTTACTCCCTGCATTTTCTATGAAAGACCTGTACTTTTACTTCCTAGAATTTAAACAGATGTGTTGCCTTTCACCTGATGATCACAAAAAAGTGCATTGATTTTCTAATCTAAAAAATCTAAAGTGTTTACGCCGTCACTCATACCATATGATATCACAACCGAGCTCCACCACACATAGGAAGGACATGAACCAAACAATTTCACCAGTCCAAGTTTAAAGAAATGCCTGGCAGGTGATTATAAAAGTGCAGTACCAAAGTGATTGATGGTTACCTGGGTAACAGATCCTGCATGCTTTTTTAAGACTCTCAAACTTGCCACACTTGACACAATAAGATTAAAAGCGATTCTGCTGACATACGTAAACAAGTAAATTTTTTGTGAATGCGCATATGGTTTGTGTTTGATGTTAGTAATGATTATGTTTTTTTTAATAACAAGTCTATAATTATAGACAAAGTATAGTCAAAAATTATAATGTTTTGGTGCATCCTTAAACTTGGGTGTCTCGTCTGCCCGGAAGGCCCGGGTTCAATTCCCAGCTAAAACCCAAGCCACTGGATGCAGTGCCAGTCCCAAGTGATAAAATGGAAGGATTGTGTGAGCAAGGGCATTCAGCATAAAACCTGAGCCAAGTTGTTGTGCGGATCGAATGGTCCGCTGTGGCGACCCCTCAACAATATGAGCCAAAAGACTAACAACATGCTTGCAGCATGCCCATGATTAATTGGATAGATTACATAGATTATAATGTAAAAAGTAGCAATGGTAGCAAATAATACGTCAAGTGAGAAAAGTTATGCCAGATGCTAACAGTGCTACCCACTATTCGTTTACTCGCTCACTCACTCATCTACGTATATCATTTTGTCCTTAATACAGGGTGGCGGGAACTGGAGTCTGTCCCAGGGGACTTAGGACACGAGACAGGGTACAGTACATGCACGGGGAGAACATGCAAACTCCATGCACACAGATCCCGAAGCGGGAATCGAACCTGGGCCCTGGAGGTGCAAAGCAACAATGCTAACCACTAAGCCACCATGTCACCACTATTCCTTTAATTAATGATAAATCTTATCAATCTCTGCAAGTTTATCAGTTAGAAAAACGCAGTTCCTCAGTAACGCAGTCAGATAGAGATCCAAACAAATCTGTGTCTTTGTGGTGTACTTGTACTTTTGTACCTAAAGTACATTTTAGAGTACATACTGTACTTAGTACTTCACCTTGTAGTGGAGTACATTTTTTTTTTGGCAAGCTCTTGAACTTTTATTTGAAGACTGAGTTTGTGTACTTCTGCCGTCTCTGATTGAACAGATGAAGAACTAGTTTTTTCCCAAAGCTTTGCAGAACAAAATGAAGGTAGAAAATGTTTCCAAAATGTCACCAGTTATCAGTCAGAGCAGAGAAACAGACCTTGCCATGACGGGTTTGATGTCTGTGACGTCTGTTTATGTTAGTGTAAGGTCACAGTGTCTGACTTATATAGTAGGTCTTCCTACAGACATTCTATCAGCCAGTGTAGCTAAAACCCTGCCTGGTTTTTTTTTATGTTGACTTTTGTTTGCTTTCCTGTTCGGTAAATAAAGCACCTCCTTGATCCAGATGGCTCGATGATATTGGTTAGGCTTGACTAGGTGTATTGAAGATGAGTACCCTCGGACAAAGCCTCGCACAAGAAGAAACAATCAATAAAACATATCTTTCCTTCTTCAACACCCTCATTTGCCCTTTCACTTTTCCTAGCTTTTGACAGATGATGAAAGGCTTGCAGGAAAGCTGGTATAACCTGACAGCTTTATCTTTTATTAAGAATATTAGTTCTGCATTTGGGAGAGAATGCGAGAAGGTGCTTGCGAGACTACCTTGTCTACACTTTGCCCTTTTTTTTAAATATCTAAAACATCTCATTACATCTCTACACGCGTGTCCTACAGAACGACAAGAAGTCTCAGCGAGGCTGTGTAGGCAGCGTAGGAGGCAAATAACCGCTGTAGATCCCCACACATTTTCCTTCATCTAGAAAAGAAGCTTGACTTGAAACTAGAACCTATATCTATTTTAATCTCTTGCCTTTTTTTCTTTTTTTTCTTTCTAAAACTCCCAGACAATTTGGTGCTAACAAGCACATGTTGGAGTCACGTTAAGCCTCTAACCTCATGCTTCTTCCAGTCGTTATTTATTTATTTGTAAGGTAAGGTCTAATCACCAGGCATCCTCTAAAGTGCCAAAAACAGGATGTGTCCTGCTTAGTCATCAGGTCTTAGCATGAGGCGGCACTGCTACGTGGGGACGTTGTGAGCTATGCTGACGACTGTGCTGCCACCCAGGCGCGATTACTTGACCTCTTTGAAAATGTAGACTGGCAAATCTTTGACTTGGCCGTGGATTAGAGCCTTTTTTTTAAAAAATTTTATTTGATGACTTTCATGAAAGCGTTTGCAAATCGCTCCTCGCTCCTGCAGGGATAGTTAGCATACACACCTGGTACAAGATCATGTTACTGAATAAGGGACCTGCATGTTTATATATGTTCTTGCTTTTTCTCTCTCTCTCCTTGTCTTTAATACTTTTTAAGACATACGCCCAGTAGAGAAGTGACAGAAGTGATCAGAAGGTCAGCAGTTCAAGCCCCAGCTTTGCCAGGTTGCTGCTATTGGGCCCTTGAGCAAGGCCCTTAACCTTGTCTGCTCCAGGGGTGCCATATAATAGCTGACGCTGCAGTCTGACTCCAGCCTACTAACAAGAAGCTGGGATATGTAAAGTATTAAAAAGTAGTAAAACTTCAACTTAAAAAATGAATAAATAAATACTGTATGTATTTGAACACAAAATCGGTGTGGCTTTAATTAGAAGGGTCTTCACAGGTTTCTGTTAATGTGTTGGTTCTAATAGAGTATTATTCTATAAGAAGTTACAGTAAGCAGTTGCCTTGTTGATGGGAAACTTCAGGATCTACTCCAGAGTTATTGCCACCATCGCCACATTGACTCATTTTTAAGAGCAAATCCCAAAATGTTTTATTCCTTGCTCAAGGAGAGTAACAAAACTGTTCTCAAAAATGTTTTATAATCTTGATGGAAATGTAATAATAATAGATCACCCAATGGACAATTTGATAGGAGTGATGATTAGAAAGCCAGATACATTGAATGCTGATGGCTTCAGACATCCGTGAATTAACAGAGCTAGCGTAGGCAGTGAAACATTAATCATTTATGGTAATGAAATACAGAATGTAAAGTAATGGGACTTCATGGGAGACTACTTAATTTTGACGAATAAAGACAATTATTAAGATTGAGTTAGAAATCAGCAAAGAGGCAGTGACTGGCTAAAAATTAAAATCCAACCCTGAATAAAATCAAGGGGAAGTGATTCAGCAGGCAGAGAACGCAACCAAACGAAAGAGAAAGACCCCCTTCTAATCTCAGAAAGCAAAGAGTTGAAATAGTCTGCTAATTAGCAAGCGAAGGCCTAAAACAGCACATTGTAAGCTTAAGTGTCTCATACACACACATAAGCAGACACGAATCCTCTGAGTCAGAACACGTTCCTATCAAGAAGTCATTTACTTTAAAATGAGAAAGCGCTTACAGACTTCTGTATTGGATCTTAATTTGCATGCTCAAAAAAGTTGATTCTTGCTTATGTAATGTGATCAAGGCCAGGGATAAATGGACACAGTTTATGGAGTAAAAAGTAGTTTACTCTTTCTAGCAGAGAACAATTATTATAGAAGAAATCCTCGGCACTCTGAACAAAGCACCTACCTGAGGTTGGTGGTTATAGGATTGCATTAAACCTACATAATTAACATAAATTGACAAGAACTGGTTTCATCACAACTATGGAATTATACCTGTATCATAACACCCGAGTCGAATGATATCAAAGGCACTAAGACAAGAAGTGTCAACTGACATTGTAGGTCAGGGTGTATCATAGTGACAAAATCAGTGATTGTTATTATGTGGATAATTATTATGTGGATGATTATATGGAAGAAAAACATGCTTAACATTACAACCATACTTCATTTAAGTTAGAATAAATAAATGAACCTGCAGTGATATTGTATTCAAATACATAGACTTCAATATGGAGTCGGTCTCCCTTTTACATCTATAACAGCTTCCAATCTTCTTGAAAGGCTGTCCACAAGATTTTGGAGCATATGTAGAGCGTTCATTAGGTCGGGCACTGATGTTGGACAGGAAGGCCTGGATCGCAATCTCCGTTCCAGTTTATCCCAAAGATGCTCGATGAGGTTCAGGTCAGGGCTCTGTGTTAGGGCAAGTCAAGTTCTTCCATCAAACTCACCAAACCATGGCTTTATAGTTCTTGCTTTGTGCACTGGGGTACGGTCATGTTGGAATAGAAACTGTTGCCACAATGTCGGAAGGGTGATTTTTTAATATTAAATAAACTAAATTGTTAGTATTTCAAATAGCATGGAAGGAGAGCATCCTGAACCATAGAAAAGCTCTTAGTGTAGCTAGATCAA
>JAOVVA010000041.1:2166312-2181611 GCA_028565275.1 Leiocassis micropogon
AAAATGAAGTCAGCTGACGACCTGAATGTACTGAATGACCAGGTTATCACATCTATGGAGTTTTTCTTCCCTGATGGAACGGCAATATTCCAGGACTCAGAGTGTGAAAGAGCAGCTCGGGGAGCATGAGGAATCATTTTCACACATGCACTGTCCACCACATTGTGCACCGTAATCAAAACTAAAGCTAAAATCAAAGCTAAAAGTAAATGAAATTTAAAAGTTTGCAAGGTTTTCTTGGGCAGGCAGGGTATTAACTCATTAAACACTATTATTAGACCTTATTAGTTCATGAGTCCTTTATGCAAAATCATGTCTAAGTTCTATACAATCCTGTATAGAACGAGTGCATTATTCTAAAGAAATAATTTGAATTATGGTGTATCTGACCAATCAGATCTGGGAATCGAATAAATATGTCAAATAAAAGAACATTAATCAGATTTTACATTTTAACATCTTAAAAAAGGTCAGGATGGGAAAACAGCAGAATGTTAAAGGCCTCTGTCAGATTTATAAAAGCTAAAGAGCATTCTGTGCTCGTCTGATCTCTCACTTGCTTCTTTCCTCAGTTTCACCATCGCTCTGAATTTTAATTACTGTAAGTGTAAGAGTCAGGACGTCTCTCTCGCTCTCTCTCTCTCTCTCTCTCGCTTTTTCTCTGTTTAACAGCATTACAGTCACATAAGCTTAAACACTTCTAGTCATAATTATTTTCAAATGTCTGACTTAAAAGAATAAAAAATTCACATATTTTGGCTGTATCCCAAATGTTTGTGTAGTTCTTTTCCTCTAAAGTGTACAAAAGTACAGCATTAGACATTAGCTCATTTATATAAAAAAATCAAAGAGCAAGGCAACTGGGACATACTCCAGGACATCTTGATGTTTTAATGATAATGGTGGAGGTGGTGGTGGTGTTTATCCCATAGGCACTTAGGTTGAGATCTGGTGAGCGTGAAGGTTGTTTAAGATCAGTGTCATTCTCAATAAAACTACTGCATGAAAAAATGTGTCCTGTTCCCATAAGAAATTTTAATATGGTAAACTACAGTACATCCCATAATATAGTGAAGTATTACTTGGTAGTCATCATAGATCTTTATAGATTAACGGGGTAGATACTGTAGCACTTCAGTAGGTGCAATGGTACTGTAGTACTACAGTATGGTATATGCTGGTAAATACAGTACTATGGTACTTACTGGCTACAGTGGCTACCAAAGTTTAGCAAATATCTAAAATGGTATGTTTGTACTGTATTATACTGTACCACATTAGATACAGTATGTTAGTATTATTAGTGTAGTATAGGCAGTACCATATCATTGTATGTAATACAATGTCGTGGGGACCTGGAGCCTATCCCAGGGGCAGGGTACACCCTGCACAGGGTGCCAATCCATCGCAGGGCACACACCCATTCACACACTACAGGCAATTTGGGAATGCCAATTAGCCCAACCTGCATATCTCTGGGCAGTGGGAGGAGACCGGAGTACCCGGAGGAAACCCACCAAGCACGGGGAGAACAAGCAAATTCCATGCACACAGAGACGGGAATCGAGCCTGGCCGGGAATCGAACCCGGACCCTGGAGGTGCAAGGCGACAGTGCTAACCACTACACCGCCGCCTTTAAACATAAACTATGATATTTAATTAATGTTACATACATACTGTGGTATCATACTCCATTATTAAATATTTCACAGTATCCTGGTGCATGTTCCATGAAACCATATTACAGCTCCATGTGCCATAGTGTGATACATGTAGTATATCAGCATAGCCAATATAAATAGAGAAATATACCCTGGTACTATGATATCATGGTACTGTATAGCATGCCAGAATTCCTTATGGATGAATGGGGGCGGAGTCATCCTAGTCACTTGTAATTGGATCCAGAAAGGTATTTCTTTAAAGGTATTTACTTGCCAAGCTAAACACCATGCTAAAAAAAAATAAAAAATTGAAGAGCCAGTCTGCCACAAACTTCCAGTTACATGGTAGGTCTTGTACATGCACTTGTCCATTTGGATTTGGTTCTGACATCTAGTGTCATTAGCATGGCATCCCAGTCTGACCCGCCGAGCATCACCTAACCGAGCCACGTCCAACCCAATCCCTTTTTAGCCAAGACTTGCTATACATGATACAGAATTAGCTTCAGCACAGCATCCATCCTGCAGCTGCTGTTAAACCACAGGGAACAATGTCAACCTCTCAGACTTCCAGTCTCCCAGTCTGCATCGTTTTCGAGCCAAACAAGACAAATCTGTTTTTCCTGGAGAAGTGTGAGAGAAAACTCCGCAATACTGCAATCTCAGGGGGGGAAAAGGCCTGGCAGGTTGGCTCTCGGCACCGATCTCATCTTGCTGAATGTTCACTCCTGCGACGTGAGATTCTAGCAGCACGCTGTGACAGCGTCCACACGCTCCACTAGACTCACAGACCGACCTCCTTTTTCATTTGACATGAGGCTTAAATAAACTTTAAATGAAGACCGAGCTGACGAGTGCTGATTTGTCCCTCATCGAGAGCACGGTGACGCAGCATTAGTATTATTCCTAGAACATTCGCTCTTCTAAGGAGTCCAGCTGAATCATCAAACAGCATGTAGAAAGAAAGATTTTTTTTTTTTTTAGTTAATGCTGGAAAATCAGTGAAGGCATCCCATCCATATACAAGATTACTGCAGAAGTAAATACAGAGTTTCTGAGCCTGGAGCCAATGTGTACGTTATGGCATGGGGGTCACATGACCACACGTAATAAAAATAGCTATTTATGTATTTATTTCTTCGTTTTTTCATTAAGGTTATCCTGTGTAGGATTGTGGACCAGGAGCATAGCCTGCCACAGGGACCTCAGAAACCCACGGCGGTGCTCAGTCATACATTATGGGCCATCTGGAAACGTCAATTAGCATACGCAGCATGTCTTTGGACTGTGGAGGGAAACCAGGGTATCTGGAGGAAACCCACAGAGAGAACATGCAAACTCCATACACACACCCACAGACAGACTAGAGGTGAGATTTAAACCCTAAAACCCCCAAAACTAGAAAATATGAAATTCCGAAAAGTTTGGATATAACGAGACAGAAAAAAACTAAAAACAAAAAAACAAAACAGCTTAAGACTTGAACAATGATGATTCCTGCCTCAGGTATGTTGCTTGGTGGGTTTTCTCCGACAGTCTGAAATACATGCAAATTAGGCCAAGTGGTGTTTTTAAATTGATCGTAGTGTGTGACAGAGCGTGTATGTTTGTGTGCCATGTGACGAATTGGCACCCCATCCAGGTTGTACCCGTCTCATGCCCTGAGTCCACTGGGATAGGCTCCAGGCCTCCCATGACCCTGTATACAATATAGACTGTGTGAGTGAGAAGGCACATGGTACAGGAACTTTGGTCAGCTTCTGAAAGAAAGAAAGAAAGAAAGAAACAAAGAAAATATCTCCTTGTCTACTGTTCACTTCGCATTTGCCTGAAATTAGCATTTTAATGGACGAGATCCCCTATAAGCGCAGGGGTCGAAGTCTACTTAAGAATGTCGCCCAGTCAGCGACATTTCAATTTATTTAGCCTTTCTTTTTTTCTCTCCTCTGGAAGCAGAGAACTGTGAAGAGCCCTTCAATACTGTTTTCTCGCAGTGTAGATATGCACACCGCAGAGCCCGAGAACACACTTTTGCTTTGATTCGCTTTCAGGCACTTCATTTTCACATGCGCACACACTTTGAAGTTGTACTCAAACTCGGGCCAGACTATTATACTGCTCATAAGGCTATGCTCTTTGAAAAAAAAAATGGGTTTCTTTTTTTTTGGAGATATATTAACATTATAAAGCAGTTCTAGGAGTCTTTTCAGGAAAGGAAATCCTCTGTTGTAGGGATCTTTACAGAACATTTAGGGGCGTGGGGTGAAAACCTTTAGATCACCAAATTAGCTGAAGCCCTGAGAGCTGTTATAAAAAAATAAATAATAAAAAAAAAAGGTCTGGATTCCTACATGAAATTATACATAAACTGACAATAGGAAATCAGATAGAACCAGACTCGACACCACTTGACTTGGGGTCAACTTATAGCAGCAGTCGCTCGGTTGAAATCATCTCAGAACAATTGCAGCATGTAACAATATCAGTTCTGATTCATTAATAGATTATGAATGTTCTGGAGCCTCCTACAGAAACTGGTAAATTCCAAAATGTGTCCTTAACCATCACCACACTGACAATTCAAGAAGATTGAAAAACAATTGCCTGGTCTGAAGAGTCCCGATTTCTGCTGCGACATTCAGATGGTAGGTTCAGAATTTAGCATAAACATGAAAGCATGGATCCATCCTGCCTTGTATCAATGATGGCATGGGGGAGATTTTCTTTGCCCACTTTGGTCCCCTTAGTAGCAGTTAAGCATCATTTAAGTGTCACAGCCTACCGGATTATTGTTTCTGGCCTTGTCAATTCTCCTAATCACCACAGAATAACACACCATGTCACAACGATAAAATCATCTCAAACTGGTTTCTTGAACATGACAATGGGTTCACTTTACTCAAACAGCCTCCACAGTCGCCAGGTCTCAGTTCAGTTCAATCACGTTTGGGATGTGGTGGAACAGGAGACAGGACATCTGCAGCAACTACATGATGCCATCATGTCAATATGGACCAAAATCACAGAGGAATGTTTCCAGCACCTTGTTGAATCTATTCCATGAAAAACTAAGGTATTTCTGAAGATAAAAGGGAGGTGAAGGTGAACTCAGCAAGGTGAAGTGGCCAGTGATTGTGAGATTAGATTGTTATTAATATTTTAAGCCCTTTCACAGATCCATGAGATAAAAATCGCAACAGTTGAATTCTTTTTTTTTTCTTTATATATATATTTTTTTCTTTTTCTTCCCAAAATCAAATTAATCTGAAGCAGACATCAGGCTGGCAACCTTTGCCAAAAAAGCAGCTCATCACCTGACTTCAAATCTGGAACTCTGCATTCCTGCCAAGATGGGCAATAAATGCTCCCACACACATGCGCACACAAAAAATAAAAACCCAGTGCTTGAACACCAGTGACGCTCTCTCTACAGCCATTAAACTGCTATTGAAAAAGGACCGTCAGCTATACAAACAGCCGGCGTGCATATACAGTAGCAGTGGCAAAATCAGACCAGAACATGCCTTCTTTCTCTCTATATCCCTATTAGAAATGAAACTTTTTTTTTTTGCTCAGCACTTATTCCTTCACTATACTCCTCCATTTATTCCCAATCTCATCTATTCATTTCTGCTTCTTTGCTGAGTCAGAGGACTGAAGTGTGAAAGGTGGGACGACTAGAACGGCCCGAATGAATCACTGGTGTTGCTGTGCTATCTTTAACCTTCATCAATTCATCCCATCTTTGGCCGTGGCATGCTGCTGCACCTGGAGCAGTGTGGATGAGCAGAACGTCAGTCAAAGGAAGTACAAAGAAAAGTGCAGCCACTGACCTTGTTATGAAACGTTAATCGACATCTTTGCCATGTCCTTCGCAGTATATGGTTTACTTTCAGAGCTTTTAGAGCCATGGTTATGGAAAAGTATTCCAAATGTACACTCAACTCTCACTCTATACTCATACAGTATACCCCTTTATTATAACCCTTGGGTCACAGGACACCTAGAGCCTAGACTCGGGCACTAAGTGATTGGATACCAGTCCATTGCACTAGGTGGGGTGCACCCTAGATTGGATGCCAGTCCATTTCAGGGCACAAGCATATGCACGCTCACTACTTTGAAACTCTGCATTTATCTGGTCTGTGGGAGGAAACCAGAGGAAACCCACCAAGCACCAGGAGAACATCCACACTTCTCACATCCAGACCCGAGGCAGCAATCAAACCCCCAACCCTGATAGTGCCATGTCCACAGCGTTAACTTCCATGACCACTGTGCCACCTCAAATAAACATCTGACCAATTACGTAGTAGTATAACGAACTTATGTGGAATTTGTGTTCTCATTCCGTTAACTGCTAGGTGCACATACTGTAATAACAAACACGTCGCAACACTGCCGTGCATAAATGTAAAGCATCATGTGCATGCAGCAATGAGCCACACGGCTGAATGAAATTCCGACTTTATAGTCAAGTCATAATAGAAGTACATTCCGCCCACACAGAAACCTCCGGACAGCATGGCATTAATAATATGCTGTAGAATAAAAACAGTATTGCTTTGATTAGCAATCACACGTGTCCGGTATCCAGGATGGAAAATATCACAGCCACCTACTTCTATATGAGTCACTCCCTCGATCGTTTACTTAAAAAAAAAAAAAAAAAAAACTAAAATCTTAAAGATATTCAAGTAGAGCACGGCACATAAGGATATACTTTACTTATGATTCTTTAACCAACAAGCACAACTTCAGTGGCGCTCCAAGATCCGAATATACGTTTTAGTATTTTCTTAGTCGCTAGTTACTTTACACCTTTAGGTCTGCAACTAATGTGGGACTTTAAATATTGTCGCACGACTGGTTTAGAATGACAGAAGTAAAAGTGCTAAGAAAGAAAATATCGATCTCACTTCTTAGTGGAAAAAAAAAAAACTTCAGTCAAATAAATTCCATTTCCATATACAGCATGGTGAAATCTATATTTATATATCTATATATGTCTATGATCTCTCTCTCTGTGTATGAAGGAATTGAAAGCAAGTAAGATAGGGGATGTGGGTAGACGTGATCACAGAAGGTACTTTGATCTGCTCGACTGGATTAAACATTAAAGCACTGTATGATCTGCAACCCAGGTCATACTGTAGTTCTTACCTATTTATTTATTTTTTAAAATAATGAAATAAAATCAGATTCCCCTGACTCACTGCTACAGTTATTTTTTTTCCGCCATTTTGGTGTCATTTGTGCCAAATCAGGGGTGTTCCTGTGGCGGCTTGGATGTTTAGCGACCAATCTGGAGCGTGTGCAACGGCGCGAGCAGTTGATCAAGGTGAAGTCTAAATTTGGATGCAGTGATGTCATGCCTTACAGAAGGCTGAGCTCATGCCCATCGCGGCCATATCTCCAACCAAGAGCGCATCTGTTCACTTGCGGCACCGAGGTGAGAGAGATTGAGAGAAAGAGAGAGAGAAAGAGAGAGAAAAAGAGAGAGGGCAGTAAGAATGAACGTTTGGTTATATGGAAAGAAAGAGAGCACAGAGATGAGATGTGGAAGATTGACAGCGGAGCCGTGAGGTCACCGACACCCTGTGGTTTTAGGTAGATCAGTCTGACACCCGAAAAAAACACAACAGATGTAGGACGAAGACATGCTGCACAAATGGAACTTGAATAAGTGGACTTAAGACACAGGCTGGTGAGACTGGGGACGTGCAGGGGCTGATGGGAGGTGTAGTCCAGGCAGCATCATCATATTAAGGTGAACAACTATGCATTATTTACTATTAAACTACTACTTATTACTATTTTCATAACTCCGTATCCCCACTCCCACAATGCATTGAACAAAACCCAACAAAGTGTCTTCTCTGGTGCATTTAAAATAAATCAAAGACGACATCTACTTTAGGCCCAGTCCTTCTACCAGTAGTATAGTATAGCATTTCTGTTGCTCCGTGCAAGATCAGAAAGATCCCAAAGCTATGAATTTTAAATGTGCCGCAAAGGAGGCTTGCCTATAAGGTTACTTCTCTTTAAGACACATGGCACCAACGGCATGTGTTATCCAGAAACATAAGGGAGCTGATGCCAGAGCAATTAACCCTTACACTATAGTCTTGTCAGTGTAGCTGTTCACACAAGCTGCCCTCTCAAACTACTCCACAATGTCCATTTTTATTTGTATAAATTGGGAATTTCAATGAGAATCATCAGAAGTCACCTACTATTTTTTTATTATATCACAGCGCTGATGAATTAAAGTCATAAATGTCTTTTTTAACAGAAAAAAAGTGTATAATTGTGTTGTTGAGACAGAGTAAAGTTTTCAGGGTTAGGGTTACAAGCCTTTTCACATTTAAAGGGCTGTGATCACTTGTGCGTTTCACGGCAATGCATGTAGCTATAAATGGGGTAATTGGAATTATTGGTAATTCCCGAGGGTGGGGCAAATTCAGGGAAGAAAAACACATCAGAACACGATGTTATCGGAAAATAACTTTTTTTTTTTTTTGTAACATCACACGCTGAAGTGACCCATCCATATCTAATGTGTGATTCTGGAAACATTGGTTAGGTATTTTCGGTTTATTGCTAATCGGAAGTTCTCTTTTTTTAAAACTTTTTTTTTTTCTGTCCAATTTGTTTTTTTTCTGTTAATCGAGTTAGTTAGTTATAAAATTTTGGGTCAGTGAAGGCACAAAAACAAACAACTTCAAGCAAAGTACACCGATGGAACTTTTGGCCGCAGTAAAACTTTTGGACGGTGCAAACATTTTTAAGAAAGCTATAAGTCCATGAATGTCGATCCTAGTCGAGGTGACTCAGATCGAGGTGACTTCAGTCGTTCCTGTGAAGGCTCAACAAGTTCCTTGAAAATTGCCTGTAACTTGTCAACTGATGGAAGAGATGCATCTGTCTGTGTGAATTGTACACACAATCATACATTAACACCACTTGCACATTACAGGAACTCAGCTTGGAGTTATGGCCACATCCCCCGTACAGTCCTGAGCTCGCTCCAAGCCATTTTCACATGATTAGGTCACTAAAGGAGTTCCTGGGAGGCCAGTGTTTTAGACGTGAAGCAAGGCGGTACAATCATAGCTCTGGCGTACACGGTATAAAAAGTTCTACCTTGATGGTGTCCAAGCACGAGTGAAACACTGGGATAAGTGCATTAGTGTAGCAGGGGATTATATAGAGAAATAAAGGATGTTTTTACACTCATAACTGTGTTCTCTTATTCTGCACAATCAAAACGTACAGTTTTATTAATACAATTTACAACAAAATAATTAGGAATCAGCTGGCATAAGGCTTATTTTAGGATTTATCATATGCGAGATACAGAATTAAAATTTTATACGTTTTGATCGTTGACATTTCTCTGTAATGAATTTTATCCCACATAAAAAAAAAGTCTCAACATTTTTGATGGCATTGCATGGTATAATTAAATCAAGCAAACTTTCTTCTAATTAGCACAACAAGATTTCAAACTCAAAAAAAAAAAAAAGCATGCAGTAATGATGAACAAGACAGCTAATTTGTTCATGCTCACATCGGGTTCAATTGATTACTTCTGCTCTCGTTACTCAGAGCTTATAGAATCTGAACGGATAGAACGGATAGGACAGCCTGAAATCTTTCATATTTCAATAAAAAAAAAACAACCAAAGAACTAAGGAAAGCTTATAGTCAGAGTTTTAAAACCTGCACACATTTGTGGCTTATAGCCGCGATTAAAACAAAAGGCAGCAGTGGAAGTACGAGCAGAGAAATACTAAATTGGATTGCTGTAATGGACTATTTTGCTTCGAAAGCAAACAAAGAGAAAGCACTTCCAGTTTCGCCTGTGGTCTGTGCCGGCTTGGCCTGATTTCTGCTCGATCGACTGAGTGGATGATAGCCTCTCATCACGCGACTAATGTGAAGTGGGCCTGGATGTTAAATTAAATCTGCACAATGGAGAAAAGGAGGGAAAAATAGGCAGTGATGTTCATAATAGCGAACAGCTAAACAGCTTTCCCCGAAACGCTGATGGTTCTACCCTCCTGAGAGCTGTAAATAACAGCATGGAGGCTAGAAGGAAAAGGATGCAACATCTTTTTCGACATTGTTGGCTTCCGTATTGTATACGGCTTGATGAAGTCTTTCAACGGTTATTGTATAACGTATATATATAGATTTATAGTGTACTACATACAGTTGGAGTTTTCGAAGTGGAAATTATAAGCTATTACAGCACAGAACCAGTCAGAAAGTGTGGATTTATTGTCTGTTACAGTAGTGTGGACTTTTGTGAGGCTGTAATTCAATTTCACCTTAAGAACAGAAAATTTGCAAAAACACATTTTTTATATATATACTGTATACGCTGTATATATACTGTATATGCACACATACATTTACTCATTTAGGTATTTTGTGCAAGATTTAGTGAAGACACAGCACCATGGGTCCCAAACATTTTTAGCAAAGATGCTAGCAAGAAGAAAAGGGAGCCACTTTCAGTTCTTTTCTAAAGACATGCAAGTCTTGTTTTGATTGTTTTTATACGCAAAATATAATTATAGTGTCAGAAATTGGAAATATTAGTAATATGGTGGGGTGGCTGGAACGGATTATTCGCATTTACATTATTTCCTATGGGGAAAATACCTCTCAGTATGAATTATCGCCTTAAGAACTCACCACTGGAAAGGATTCATCCATATACCACTGTATTTAAATAAATAATAAACTACATTTTTTGTCTTATTGTATATGGTAATTTTAAATAAAATTAAAACTAGTTCTGATAACTAAGGGAACCAAACCTCACCAATGCTACTACCACCATGCTTCACATTATTCTACAAATATATTTATTCCAGCTTCTTTCTTAAATTTTCCTCACGATTCTTGAGCTAATTGAAATTTACCACCACAGCACATTTGAAAAATTAGATTATAACCAAGTAAATTAAATTACCATATCTGTACTGAAAGTAATGCAAATGTAGGCATGACTGACATTTTCCTTAATTGACGCTGATAATTTAAATTGCACATAATGGTAGAGTAACTCTTTATTTATACAAAGGTACAATATGACTTAACATAGGCTCCAGCACAAGCCATGCATTTGGACCCAACTCTCACTGTGCTACAGAATGTGTTTATGGACGTGGCACCGTAGACGAGAGCCATGTGCACAGACGGATGAAGAAGGGTAAAACAGCAGTGAAGACAAATCATGCAGAGGGAGGCCTTCAACTGTGACAAAGGGGATTTTCAAAGAGGATTTGAGAGTTGAGTTCAATGATGGGGCAAATCCATGGCTTGTGATGGAGAGTATGTTGAGTTGTATTTGGATGTGCAATTTGGTGTTTGATTGTACCAAAAAATACCGCAAATGATGGTATACATACTGTACATAAATACATACACACACACACGTGGTAAAACCGAACAGCGGAGTAACTCCAGAATTCCTGACAACCTTTTACAATAAATAAATAAATAAATAAATAAATAAATCATATACAATGATTTTAAAAAAGTACTAAAAGCAAATAACTATCATTTTAACTTTCTTCTAATAATTGACCACAATTATTGACACTTCTAAATGATCATTAGTAAAACAGTAAAAAAAAAAACTAATAGAAGTTTTAAGATTTATATATATATATGTATTTTTTTTTTTTACTTATTCTGTTAATTAATTACAATGACCTTCGCCGTAACATAAAAAAAGGAGGTTTATTACATACACCAGGATGGCAAAATGTTTACACACCAGTACTCCGAAAGCAACTGATTAATTGTAGTTTGTAGAACACTTATCTTTCTATCACTCTCTCTCTCTCTCACACACACACACAGTATTAATACCCACCTACAACTGCTTTTTGCTCCGTTGGAGGCTTGTGCTGAAAGAATCAGTGTGTTTTATTGTGAGATAGAGGTCGAGAAATGTTTTATCATTTATGTTCAAACACTCACGCTCACTCTTGTGGCTCGGCTTTCTGACCTCCTGCAAAGCCTGATGGGAAGTTGGTAGGAATTGGACAGGGGTGAGATTATTAGAGTTTTTTTTTTCCCCAATGGCAATGTGTAGTGTACTGTAGGTGTGTGTCGTGTACTGTAGGTGTGTGTGTTTGTGTGTAGGAAAAATAAAAAAACATTTAGGATGGCTTGTTATTTATACCCCACTAATACCATGTACAGTGTTACTTCTGTTGGTGCTTATCATATCCTGCAGGCCTGGAATGTGAATAATGCTGTGTGTGTGTGTGTGTGTGTGTGTGTGTGTGTAGTCGTAGAGCAAGCCCACAGATCACATTGATGGAGAAGCAGCCGTGATCTCACAATACCCTGGCTAGCCATAACACACCCTTCCCAGCCGTCTCCTAGCCGCCTTCACGTCCTATATATTTCTCGTCTAGTACGAGCCAGAGACAGTAATGAGAGGAAATAGGATGGAATCAGATGATTCAGGGTTTTGTTTGGGCTCAGGTTTGTGATTAGAGCAGAGACAGACTCCATATCAGAAATAACAGATTACTGCTACAAGAAAAAGTGACTCTATAGATTTCGACTTCCGAGGAGCCATCAGACATTACTTTGATTAACATTTGATTGGATTTGGCAAAAACATTGTAAATCTACTCTTGTGCATGAGTGCGGATATGCGTGTCCTTATATCTCATGTTGAGCTTGTCATTTGGCCCGCAACATAGTAGTTTAAAATCAAATTTGTGCGTTCTAGCTCTTATAGCAAATGCACTTGATTAGCCAGGACATGTTTAATGCCTTTACTGTTGCACTAAAGCTATACCGCTAATGCAGCTACCACGTAACGATCATCTTTTCTATCTCAAAAGATATTTTATCATTATTAGCATTATTATATTATAATTTTATATTCCACAGCATAAAATCATTGCAGTTTCTCAGTAACATGAACATGGAGCTGCCATTCGAAATGAAAAAAAAAAAAATGAAAGTGAGACAAGAATAAAGGAAAGGTAAAGGATTTACACAATTATATGCAGTTTGGTTGATCAATTGTATACGATTAAGCAACACAAAGCCTGAATAAAAAAGTTTAAGAATGAACATTCAATGAATGATTTTATATAAAATAAAATAAAAAAGTTTAAAAAGGCAGTTAACTACACCGGTTTGTTATAACGAACACATGCACTTCTTTGAAACCAAACGGAATTTCTGTAAAATGAAGCCAACACGTGAAGTGCAAAAATGTGCAATTTCTCAAATGTCCACTGGGGGCTGGCTCCAAAAGCGAGTCAATCCAAATAGAGCCCATATTAAAATGTCCAACAGACTTTACAACAGAAATAAACATGTTTACTAGGAACTGGAATCACCAGTGCGCAGCCAATATGATATTCTTACGATACCCAGGTGCCGATTCAATTCATATTGTGATTTTGTAAGTATCACGATTCTATCATGATTTAATAATAATTTTTTTTTTAGATTGATACTAGTTTAGAGACTAGTATAAGCGTGTAATGAATGGATTTTGAGACTAATTCGGGCATACAGTTTGGAGAAAAATGCTGATCAAAGGTTTTTAACACATATAAATGTCTATTGTACCGCATAAAAGCTTGGTACAAAATTGTTTGATCAGCCATTCAAGCTGAATTCTGCCCAATTTTAGTCACTGGCCAATGGACTGGTGCATGTCTAATACAAATGAAAAATTAAAATAAAATTTTCAAATCAATTTTAGGTCAGTGTGGCAATAGATAGATCGCCCGACACAAAATAATTGCAATTCATAACTAAATAGATTTTTTTTCCCCATCTCCAATGTTTATAGCCTGGTACACAAGCAAATGTTATTGGTCACTATAGCTAGATTTCCCATTTGTGAACTGTACAGAGGGTAAATGTTTATGTAAATCATCAGCTATAATTATATAAAGCCATAAAATTATGCATGCAATGACTGACAGCTGCAATGCACCGATCTGCTATGCATCACTTAAGCGAATATTATTTTCCCAGATTTGTACACAAGTATACTTAAAGAAATTAAATACCTTTTAAGATCCACTGAGGCACATATTGTGCGCTCTAATAGTAGGTGTGCTGTTGGTGCTTTAGAAATAATAATTGCGTGAATTATATATTATGAGGATAGTTGCAGGAGGGAAGTATATTTCATTTAAATGTTATTATATTTTATATAAATATTCATATTTAAATATTTGTGTGCACACAATGTTACCAGATAACTACTGTAACAGTAAGTGAACCTGAAGCTTAAATAAAATATAAAGGCAAAAAAAAATGGTTTAAAACCTCTAAATAAGATGTTCTGTAAATAAAGGGATAACCTACTAAAAACCATTTATCTTTGAGAACAAGGTAGGTTTTTTTTTTATTATTTACATTTTTATTTTACAAAGGCACCATGTAGATCTTCCTATTTTAACTTTCTTAAGAGCATTAAGTAAATGGACATATTTTGTCTTCAGATGGTGAAAATGGGTTTGTGCACATTTTATACCTGCCTTTCAGACATCTTCATTTGCACAGGCAATCAGTCTTCCTGAAGTGGCTTTCAGATTTGGTGAATTACCTTTAGGGTGCAAAATTAATCAATGTCGATAGATACCTTGCTGAATTTTGCACCTTTACCTTAATGAATATGCAATTCAGGGCGTTTCTTTCTAAACACCCAAAACATCTGGTCTTTCTCATTTTCACAGACACTAATAGTAAATTAACTACTGTACCCATCACCTTTAGACCTTTAAATCATGTTCAATATTTACCAACATTATTAGGTTCTTGGTTATTACATAATTGGTAGGATTGGTGTCTTAAATCACTTCAGCACATCCGTCTCATCACTGCAAACCTGGACATTGTCTAAGGCAAAAATTCAGTAAGATGATTCCGGTTGTTAACTCTGGGAGTTTTCAAATTAGGCACGATTTATTTGTGACACGCCTAGGAACAACTGCTCCTCCCCCATTGGCCAGCGTTCACATTATGTTTGATCTCCGTACTCAGGCACACTTTCACTCTCCAATACAGCAGGTGGCAGTATGAGCCATAAGAGGAGGATGAGGATGTTAACCTTCTCGCTATGCCTAATATTATTGGTATTTGAAGAAACAGAAATACCAACAGAGCAACACTCTTGTGTGCCTTCCTACTGTGTCAGCTATGGTTGTGTAGGTCAGAGGATGAGATTGGCGTGTGCTACGCACCCAAATTTTGGAAGAGAAGGACGGCAGTGGTGAAGTCGCATCTAAACAGCGTTCTACTTCTGTTATCAGATACGATTGCTTCCATATTTGATTCAAATTTTACCTGTACACAGTATCGTTCTAGAGGCTACCTTTTCCAGTGGGCTCGGGTATGGTTCCTGAGAGCGGAACGATTATGTTCAGAATGAAAGTTTCATTGATGAGTTTCATTGAGGATTTATAAAGCTAGTTGCTACTAAACATAGAGCAAGAAATAAGCTATTAACTATATAGTGTGTGCTTGTTCATAATAATAATAATGATAATAATAATAATTATTATTATTATTACTACTACACATCATGTGGTTATGTATACAATTTATTACTAAAAAGCATAGGC
>JAOVVA010000041.1:2241048-2264534 GCA_028565275.1 Leiocassis micropogon
TCTTATTTATTCATATAGTTATTTATTTCATCATGTCCTATTTATTTATTTAATTTTGAACACTTTGGAGTTCCATACTTTATTACCACTACTCTAAATATATCTTTTAGTTAAAATATTTCCCCTATCATCCCGAGATAGCAAATTCGAATCCTGGGTGATGCTGTAGCCTCTTGCAGCCAGGGGCATAAAGCGAGATTAGGCATAAAGCATAAAGCTGATTGGCCAAGGGATAGTAGGCAGTTACCGCTCTCAAATCAGTCACAACTCTACAGCCAATCGCGCGCGTCTGTGAGCTCATGCAAGCGTAACGAAGAGATTTTTATAAAAAAATAAAAAATCCTTACCACCACAATACCCACAAAGCCACATTTCAGACCTAGATGGTTATCTCTCGCTAAATAGAAAACTTGGAAGGGCAGAAAATGACCAAGGCATCATTAGCGACATAATAATGGAGGTTGTATCTGGTTGAGCGGAGAGAACTGTCCAGTCTGTGGCAGTGGAAAAAAGAAAGCGAGTGCAAGTTTCATCCCCCGCAGCCTCAATTTTTCCCTCAAATTAAGCATAAAGAGGGCAAACACTGCTTGGCTTTGAATTGGGATGGCCTGCTCCAGCCTGTCACACAGCTTTTAGCCATGCTGCTAAAAGAGAACACTGGTTAAAACCTGCCAAAACTGGAGACTAAACTCTATTAATTTAAATAGAAGATGGGGAAACGGTATATTTAGAGCCGAGCTTACTCAATTACAAAATCATTTCCCTTATGAACGATTTGTTTTTATTATCCAAAGCTCAAGCAGACAAATGCACGGATATAGAAAATCACCTATTCAGGATAAGCTTGGATTCAACAAAACTCTTGTTTTAAGCTTAACAAACAAAATCATGATTAAAAGTGCCAAGTCAGATCATTTAAAATTTCTCTTAATGTATTCCAGTATTTGTTTTAAAATAAAACAATGACTAAGGATAAGGGTTTAGGATTTAATTAAATGCTAATAGTCTATTGGATGAGAAGTATTGTATTGAAAGAAAAAAGTCCAATTACAGAAACACGTGCATTCATGCTCGCACTTGTGTTCTCATTATATATGATTAATTTCCAAATGACGACGTTTTTTGAGCTGTTCCGACATGGCCGGAGGGCTTGGTGTTTTTGCAGTAACATCACAAGCCTTATTAACTTCAAGAAAGAGAGCGGCTGGCGAGGAAACATCTTCATAGCTTGTGTAATAAATGATAACGGACGAAAGAGCGCCTGCTAAATGTGGCGTGCGCTAAAAACCAGTATCGCAGCTCAGCTATTACATCCGTGAGCTTGCGCTAGGATTTTTTTTTCACCATATAAAGAGTGCCATTACTTTTGACCTGACCGGGGGGCTACTCTGATGTTTGTTAAATTAGATTGCTTTTTTAAGTTCAGATGAATGCACTTGAAGTGATGAAAAGTTGATTTTTTTTTTTATATATATATATATTATATATATATATATATAAAAATTGCATTGACTTGTCAATTTTAAGATTTTAAGCTTTTATGAATTAGTCTTTTTATATGTAAATTTGCAAATATATTTTTAAGACTGGATTGCGAAAAAGACCTTAAACTAAAGAACTTAAACAAATTACGAACCTATTCACTGGTGTCCAGAAGAAAAAAAAGAAAGTTATATTTGTCCAGTTATTCTCAAGGAGGAGGGGTGGATGAGACGATAGTTCTAGACCTTATTTCTTTCTCTCTTTCCTTTCCCCTTTCTTTAATGATGTCTCTCAGGGTTGGAGTCAGACCAAGCTCCGGTGAGAGATCCTTAAACCAGCCTAGCATCTGTATCTCAGTTCCCACTAGCCACATGCAGCTCTGTCTTTCTGGATGAAGACATTAAACATGGACACACACACACACACTGATGGGATGAATATTTCAGCGTGTAACCCAAATAATATTTTCCAGCACATTACAGAATAACCCTTCCTGCCTCTATTAAACTCAACAAAGAAAGCTAAGCAAAAAAACAAAACAACAAAAAAAAACAAAGGCATGCCTCTATCATAACTAGCATGAGCGACCATGTGCCACGATCGGCGACCATGAGCATGAACTAAATGAAAATCTCATTTAGCAAGACATCCGGTTTGTCTCGTCTGAAAGCCACCATGAATAAAACATACTTGCAGCTAAGAATGATAAATAAAGCAGCCGGAAAGCTAGCAAAGAAAACAAAGCGTTTTTATTAGCAGGGACAGAGACAAAAAAAAAAGAAAAAAAAAAGACATCAAGCCGTTAAAAACTAAAATGTAGTTCTCATGTGTGTCATCCTACTAATAGGAACTGAAATGAATATTAACCTTAACTAGAACAGTTGGGCAAAGTATTGTTCATTGTTTTTAACTCCTAATACATCAGTACACTCTGAATGAATCAGACATACTGTGGTGTGCTATTGCTGCTAACGCCTAGCTTAGCAAGTGTCAAATTGGTGATTCTTTTGACATTAAGTAAAAGAAAACAGATACAA
Organism: Leiocassis micropogon; assembly: GCA_028565275.1. NCBI lineage: Eukaryota > Metazoa > Chordata > Actinopteri > Siluriformes > Bagridae > Leiocassis > Leiocassis micropogon. Next base: position 2,243,568 of record JAOVVA010000041.1, read on the forward strand.
ATTTTAAAAAAATGCGTACGACTACGTTATTTGTGAACATGTACAGAATGTAAAAATACTGTGACAGACTCAGAACTTTATGTCTCGAAATTGTTGAAGCACAGGGTGCCAAGCCATTGCAGTGCACGCGGAATGGCGGTGTAGTGGTTAGCATTGTCACCTTGCGCCTCCAAGGTCCGGGTTCAATTCTGAACTCGAGGTCTGTGTGCATGGAGTTTGCATGTTTGGCCACATACACACACACTTACTCACACACTACAAGCAACTTGGGAACACCAATCGATCAGCCTAATCTTCGTGTCTTTGGACTGTGGGAGGAAAATAGACAACCTGCAGAAAACTCGTCAAGCACGGGGAGAACATGCAAACTCTCTGCACACAGACGCCAAGGTGAGAAACGCACCTGGACCCTGGAGATGCAAGCCGACAGTACTAACTACTACGCCACCATTCCGCCGGCACGCGAGTCGTGAGATAAAATTCACCAAACCTAAAACTACGTCATGACAGCAAATTAAACTCTCTTTCATCTATTCCTGTCAAAGGGTTTACCACAGCGGACCATCCGATCCGCACACAACCTGGCGCAGGTTTTACGCTTGATGATCTTTCTGACACAACCCACATTTTTCTAACTGGGCTTGGGACCACTGCATGCAGTGGCTGGAGGCCGACGGCAGTGGCTGACGGCGGGCTCGAACATGGATCCTCAGATACTCAAATCAACTCCCCTAACTTGACATCTTTATTGTACCTGCTGATTGTACTAGAGTGATTATTATATTGCATTGTCAGCTTGCTAGCTAGAAATCAATTAATTCATCAATGATCCAATTAATCACTGCAGTTCTAGTATGATTAACAGACGTATTAGCCGCAGGCAAAATGTGATCAGAGGAAATGTTAGTCTCAAGCTCCAGTCATAACATGACACCATAGACACACCTAATAGCCTGCAGCCAGTGACATCATCGGTTGCTTTTAAATGGTCATGATCCATTTGTAAAACACAACGCCAACAATGGAATATCGATTCGGTCAACCATATAGACATTTTGTTTCTTGGAATACTGTTTTCAGCTTGCTCATTCGGCAAAATGACCATGCTAGTTCGTTACTCCCATTGCCGGGTTTTTTTTTTTTTTGACATCAGCTGTCTATGACGAGTCTATACCACTCCAGCAGTAGTACAAGGATTATAGCGTACAGTACTTCCATGCAAAGTGCTTCACTTATTATGTTGTCCTTTATGCACTATGTATAGCTCTGTTGTAGCCATGAGGAATTTTTACTGTACATACACAAGGGTTTTGTACGTTTACAACATTATGGCTCATGGTTCTACCTTAGTACATAGTGTAAAAGGATACTTTCAAAAATGCATTATACATGTTTATACCACCTAATGGAAATATTTCTATAGTATGGTACAATTGTACAGTTTGTATGCAACATTAATTAAATGATATCGTACACGTTGAAACTCCGTTGCTTATCTGGCTATATGGGTAGTACAAATCCACTTAAAACAAAACTAAACTAAAAAACTTTTACAATTGCTTTGCACATCAAGAAGCTTTTTTTTTTCTTCTTTTCAGTCATGATATTCAAACGAGCGGAACCCATACAAATTCGAGCAGGAGGGCACACAAACATGCAGGCAATCAACAACATGCTTCGCCTAGTCATTATGTTTGCCGAGAGAGCGTAATGGATTCATTAATCCCGAATGAGTGTTTGGTTTCATCACAGACAAACCCTAATGATCCCACTAGTATCTATTCAGCTGGCTTTTACTATCTCCCAAACCCCTCCTACATACACACAGACATCCATAAACACACAATCTGCTTTTCTGATCGTGTTTCAATCTCCATGGGATGAAACTGTAAAAAAAAAGTGTCACTTGGAAACACGCACGCACCGAATTACTATACTGTACATCTCACATTCCCTTACACTGAGCCAGTCATTCCCTCTGTTGATTACACCCCTCACAGAATGTCACACCTGATTAGTGATTACGCACCCAAGCCATCATTTGGACTTCATGCATATTCATGAGCCCTCGTCTCATTTATCTAATTGCAAAGGTCAGGAGGTGGAGTCACTGCTCATTTGAACCAACACACTCTTCCAACAAATCGAGGGGAGTAAAAGGTACTACTTCATGACACTGTGGCCAGCTGTGAGGGTGTGGAGTGCAGCAGCTATACAACCACACCCATACACACACACACACACACACACACACGCACAGCTTGCAGCACATTTGATTCTGTCAGCATTAAGGCCCGGGTCTGCTTATTCCTCCATTTCCTACAGCAGGCTTGATATCGTGTTTCAAACCATTATCAGCAAAGCTTGGCCACAGGGAGAGTTCTGCCATCCTCTACATCCACCCATCATTGTGTGCCCTTCCCTTGTGCACCCCACACACTCTTTCTCTCTCCCACACACACACAGAGTCTGCTGCAGAGGCAAGGCCATTTCAGTTGCACAGTCACGGTGGAAGAGGTGCATCTCACTCCCTGAGAGCTCATCTCTCTCTCTCTCTCTCTCTCTCTCTGTGTCTATTACCGTCCTCCAGACAGGTTAATTCCGCTTCACTAAGGACAAACGGGCACTGTCCGTGCTGATGATTATACAGTAGCTATACCAAAGCTTGGTCACTGTCACACCACTTGATTGCAGGAAGCCTAACACGACTTCATCACATAATTTAGCAATAAAACTGCTTTTCCTTAAATTACAAGTGTAAACATCCCTAATTAAGTCGTACCATCTATACAGTATTCTGTCATGGCACTAAATATGCTTTAACCCAAGAGAAATAAAAGGTCAAGGTTCAAATGCATGTCTTTGGCAAGGATGTTCCACCAAGTCAGGTGGCAAACACAGTAACATTCTCCTCCCCCCAAAAATACAGCCATAACTGCTGGTTGATTTCCTCCACAGCTTTGAGGTGTATGCAGTATAATATTCGCACTCCTGCGATATTAAGTGTTTGCTTTAATCTTGTTCACCTACGTGACCCTATTGTAATTCTAGGTTACATCAGAGTGCTGTTAAATTCTGGTTTCTCTGAATGAGCTGCTACTACAGAGGTGATACCTTATTCTATTTTTCATGCCGTTTTTACATTCACAAATTGCCAGTCAGCCGAGATTTTTTCAAGCTCACTTCACAAGGTTTAGTTTTGTTATCCCAGCATCTTCACCTGTACCATCTTTCTTACCTTGATTAGTTTGTACATTAAGTCCCCTACATACAAACATTTGAGTTACATTACCTTGATTTACTGTTATTATTTGATTAACTAATGCTATGTGTGTGATTTTTCCTTGTTAAAAAAAAAAAATCCATTATTGTTCTAAAATGTAAAAAATAAAACCAAACTTGTCCAAACTAGTATCCAGCTGGTACTCATAAGCAGCACCAAGCAATAATGATAGGGGAAAAAAAAAAATGGGGCAAGATGAAAAGATGGCAGACATTGCTCAATTCTTTTAACATGAAACGTTTATCCATCAGGACGATTCTAAAGAACAAGATCATGGAACATTTTAGTTTTATACTGTGTATAGCCGATTATGTTAGTATCCTAGTACCTAGACAGTGTTTGTTGGACTTACAAACAAATTAGACTTAGGAACGAGCTCTGGGAACGGAACTCGTTTGTACTGTATGTTGGGGACTTACTGTATTGAATCTTGACCTGATTGTGAAACCTTATCATGATTTTATGATGTTCGTTTCTAGTTCTCCCTGCCCTCCATGCCTTGTAACACTTTATAGTTAGGAAGTTGTGTACAGTAAAAACAGTCAGTTGTTATTTTAAGACATGAAGGTCAGCTGTTCTGGAACACTTCCGGCAAGAACACTATTGTCAAATGCAAAACCCATCAAGCTCCATGATGAAACTTGTCTCTCATGAAGACCTTCCCAGGAAAGCAAGAACAAGACTGACCTCTGCCGCAGAGGAGAAGTTCATTTAGAGTCACCAGCCTCAGAAATCACCAATTAAGAAACAGCACCACAGATTAGAGCCGTTATAAAGGATTTACAGATCATAAGTAGCAGATACATCTCAATATCAACTGTTCAAATGAGATTATTGTATATTTCGGGTAAATGCCTTCAGTTTTACAGTGCAGAAAGTATTTTATATGATAAAAATCAGGAATGACCATGGAATTAGAGAAGTTTCCTTGTAAGAAAGGTAATTTGATTTGAAGGTAATCATATCGCTAATCTTTATGAAGTATCATGTTGCACATGCACGCACACCTGTGCATTCGTTTATGAAATGGGTTTTTGCACCAGTCCACACACACGGACCCACATCCACACACACACACACCTGTTTAAATGCACGGTCATGCAACCCTTAATGCTTCATTACTCATTTTACAACTGACTATAGATATAAATCATTCCTAACTCACTGCTGATGCACTTCATTTCCTCATTTAAGTTTTAGGCTCTTGCACACACACAGACACACACACATCCTCCTGTCGCAATGAACCAGTAACTGGCAGTACACTTTCCAGATCATACATCACCCTGCCCGACTACTCCCAGATGAATTTCCTGAAGTTTGTTAAAGGCTTCGAGTGAGGCAGGTACTCGGGAGTCAGCATGCCTCTGTCTCAGCACAGGTTAATGGGTGTACGAAACTGGCTTCATGAAGGGTCTCGGCACACTAATGAGGGTGAGAGGACTTCCAGTGACCCGTGGAAGCCGGCACATCGCTTTTCCATCCGCTTCATCTCAAAGTAGATCTCCGTCTCTGTCTCTCACGCGCCCTTAACCTTAACTTTCTCTACAGGTCAAATTGAGGTGAAACACTAAGTGCTATAAGAGAACTCGGAAAGTTGTAACTTTAAAAGGAAAAATAAGGTGAATTCAGTTCCCAGAGGACCTCTGAGTCACACCTGTGTGCACAGGGTACGAGGCGTCCCAAATTTGCGCAGAGCTTTCAAGCATGGCATGTTGTCTATTTGGGAAAAACAGAAATGATGGAGTGGACTGAAGAGAAACAACAGAAGTAGCCCAGCGCTCAGTGATGGGGAAAATTGTACACTCTCCTTTTTATATTAGAGTAAATATGAAACCTATTCTAATGCATTATATATTGGACATAATTATACATTAATAATAGGAACTTTTAAGAATGCTGAACTTTCACAATACAATTTAGTCCCTAATATGTCTCATGTGTTATAGCAGCTATAAACCATCAATCCCGCACTTCCTTATCAAAGAAATGAGGTTTAAATGCAGCTTACAAAAATTCAAAGTTCTAAAAACTATCCTATGGCAAACCTTACAGCTTTATGTCTTATATAAAGCAGTGAAACCGGAGACTCCTTCCCTAAACTTTGTTGCACTGCTGGCAGAAATCCGGTTACAAAACAAAGGATTCAAAGGAAGTCAAACCAGGACTTGATAGGACATTTCTGGTGGATGAAGGCGTAAAACCTCTTCATTTACAGATGATGTCAAGCACAGGACAGTGATGAGACTCTTATTTTCAGTGAAAAATGTGAATGGTGCAAATGTTTAAAAGTAGGCAGTATGTTCGTGAATGACGATCCCAGGCGAGGTTGTTTGAAGCCCACTCCAGTCATTCTCATGATCGTTCAGGTAGTGGAACACCTGATCCTCGAAAATTACAGAATAACTTGTCGCCAACTTGCGGGAGAGACACATCTGTCTGTGGGAACTGTACACACAATCATTCACCAATACCATTTGCACTCGGCTGGGAGTTATCACCACATCCTCCGTACAGTCCTGACCTTGCTCCAAGCCATTTCCATACCTTAGGTCAATATAGGAGTTCCTGGGAGGCCGGCGTTTTAGATGTCAAGCAGGTAGTCCGATCATATCTCTGGCGTACTGAGAAAACGTTCTACCTTGAAGGTATTCAAGCACTAGTGAAACACTGGGATAAGTGCATTAGTGTAGCAGCGGATTATATAGAGAAATAAAGGGAGTTTTTAACTGTGTTCTGTTATTCTGCACATTAAAAAAAAAAAGTCTTGGATTGACTTGAACGCCCCTTGAGTAAAGAAGCAAGCATTTGATGCCCAGAGCTGTAAAAATGAAGCAAGAACGCGAGAGTGAAAGCCGGACGCATAAACGCAGGGTAGGAGGTCAGACCCTGTAAGTGGTGGTGATCAGAGTGTTGATGACTAGCCTGTGGCTTAATTCACATGCGTGGGTTGTAGCCTGGCAATGAGAACCAGTCTCCAGCAGAGAAAACGCTGCTCCTTGGTACCGGTCTCACTGACATCTGCCATCAGGACTGGCTGTGCCGGACTGTTGGCATTTGTCTTCATAAATAAAAGATATCTCTTTTTTTCCTCTCTCTCTCTCTCTATGTGTCTTTTTTGAAGTCCCTCAGCCCTCCCTGCTGTCACCAAGATAAGAACGAGACACAGAGATGTTACTGTTCCATCAGCACACGAGCCAATTTTCCTTTTAGCTGCTGCATCTATCCAAGGGAGAAGGATATTGATCGTGGTGCTACTGATACGCCGAGGCTCTCCACTGGAGGGGAAGGAGAAGACTCGCTCGTGTATTTCTCTTGCTAGAAAGAAAGCAGTGCTTATTGCTATAGAAATTTGCATAACAACGGCTAGTTAAGATGACTCCGTATTCTCGCTCTGAGTGAAGTGTAAGCTAATCAAGCTTTAAAATAATCTTCATTTCCTGCCAGTTAAACAACCAATTTCAGCATTTGAATGTTCTGTTTGAATTTGCATTCACCATACATGTGCATTAGTCCACAAAAAAAGAGAGAAAAGCCTTAAATTATTCAAAAGTCTTATTTAAAATTCAACAGTATGTCTTAATAGTGACATTTTTTATTTAACAAGAATATATTTTTTGTTTGTAGCAGGCTCAGGAAAATAAGTGGGGAAAAAACAGACTCCATTGTGATTTTTTTTTTTTTCCTATACTGAAGCCAAAGAAGCCTTAAACACAGTGGCTGCTCTGTCTCGAATCTTATTTAGCAAAACCCTAAAATGTTCTTGAAATGTCAAACATCACTCACAAGCAGAACAGCGCAGAAAGCGGCACGGCAGAACACAGCCAGTGGAGGTGGTTTTGCTTCTTTTCTTTTTTTGGCCTGTCGGATGTTTGAAAAATTGTTAGCTCACCCTTTTCTCTTTTGTTTGACACATTCATGGTTATTGTATCATTAATTATTATTTTTATTGTATTGTCATTTAGTAAATCAAGCAAATTTAGGCGTTATAGTTTAGTTTTTTTGTGTCATTGTTTCTGGTCATTCTGAGCCAAAATTAACATGATCTCCACCAGGATTTTTGGAGATCATAAAGTATAAGAAACAGGTTCTGTCTAATTACAATTATTGGTTTAGATTCTGTAATGGCATTTTATAACTTTCTGTTAAACAAAAAAGTCTGCATAAATGAAACATAGTACAAGCATGCATGCTTCGGAATTATATAAAGTAACCTTTAAAATAACCATTGGTCACACACATACAGGGACGCCAATATTTATCATAGATGTGACGACGACTTGGTGGTCCTAACTGTCCAGACTGGGATAACAACGTCCAGAAACATTGATCTAGTTCACTACAAAGAAAAGGTTAATGAAAATCAATACTGATGTAACTAAAGAAACATGAATGTGTGTTTATCCTGTGATTGGATATCTTTCTATTTCCTGTAACTTTAGTCTTCATATTTTTGGTTATCAGTGCCGATCCATATGACCTTTTAAGATACAACAATCTCGACACACTCAGCGCGCCGCGACTAGCTTCGCTTAAAACTTGAAAAGTCGTACACGCTCAGAAAAAAAAAAAAAAAAAAAAAACGTTAAAGGTCCCGTCTTATGTTAACACAGTTCTCAGAGCTCCTTCAAAAGAGAGAGTGTGTGTGTGTGTGTGTGTGTGTGTGTGTGTGTGTGTGTGTGCGCGCGTGTGTGTGTTTTCATGCTCCAACTGAAATCCTTGTCAGATAATGCACTTTTTCCATACCTACAATCTTCCTTCATTTTCACTCCTCCTCCAAATGTTTTAGACCATTTTACTGTCTATGCAAATTAACAACAAGCTGGGGGAGGGGCATAATTTTTTAAATCTAATTGGTTGTTTCAAAAACAAATATTTTTTTTCTTGTAATCTTTTTTTCGTTTGTGCACACACACTGGAGATGCATCTGAATGTCTAAAAATGATTACAGGTAAAATTTGCATAATAGCTCCCCTTTTAAGGGTTGCTGGCTTGGGTGAACCCTTTAATTCTGTCTGTGAAGCTTCCATGTAAAAGGTTTTAAAAAGCTAAAAAGCAATGAATTTAACCATTCGAAAGAACCCCTATTTATTCTGGAACTGTACGTTGATTCTGCTCATTTATGGACTTCTCACTTATCGGGATTGAACTACTTAACATTCACAAATGCACAAACAGATTGCATCTAAATGCTTCACCGTGCAGGTCTGTGGTTCACGACCTGCCAGTCAGAGATGGAAATGAACTCTGCTTTTAATGATTGGCTCACCAGCTTCCGCCACTCACTAGCTCTTTAAGTGCCAGATTTGAGGAAGAGTGCATTTCCTTTGACACTGCTGGGATCTACTAACTGCTTAGGCGGAGTCTGTTTTCTGTCATGATGTCATTTAGGCGTCCAACCCAAAACCGGTAAGATATCGGTTTCTAACTGTGTGAATGCTGGCTCTGACAGTTTCTCATTCTCAGCTACATCGCTCCAGTTTATAACAGGTCTTACTAATACTCCTGCACATTCCTATTTATACATTTTATAAATTTTAATACCAAGCAGTGCCCTTTGTATATGTAGTGGCATGTAAAGTATTTAGAAAGCCATGTCTCAGCAATCTGCATGATAGGAATATTCATATATACAGTACATATTCTGTTACATCACTAAACTTTTTTTTTTTTTTTTTTTCAGCCGAGTGACTGAAGCAACCCCAGATCATAACGCTGCCTCCAGAGGTTTGTAGAGTGGACCCGAAGCATGATGGGTGCATCGCTTCATGTGCTTCCCTTCTTACCCGGACACGCCCATCACTCTGGAATAGGGTCAGTCTGGATTAATCAGGTCACATGACCTTCTCCAATTATCCAAAGTCCAATTTTTATGCTTCCTAGCAAATTCAAGATATATATATTTTTCTCACTAACAAGTGTTTTTTTTTTTTGGCCACACAGCTGTTTAGTCCCAATCCTGTGAGTTCTCATTACATTTTATGTGTATGGGAGTGCTCTTCTTTCACTATTAAACATAGCTATGGTTATCGGTGTTGAATTATTTTTTTTTAACCATGCGGTTTCACTTCTTAAATCAGTTTGATATCATTCATGCCTTAAAATATCACATCTCGTATTACGAATCCACATTATTCATTCTTCTTATTTGTTGCTAATCCAATCTAAATGACAGTGTTTGATATATAATTAAAGCCTCAGGCCTGCGGAAGCAGAAGATCCTGCACTATAATTTTAGATTAAAGCACTAAATTACGGGTGAATGAGTGAGCTGGAGCTCTGCTATGGAGTAAGCTTGAATTGTAGCATTACTAATTCTGCTGTGATGAAGTACTTTAAGGAAACCTCACACTTTTCAACAAAGGAAACCTCTTCTCGAAGTGCCAGCATGGCTGTGTTCACAAACCACGGAATGTCTCGAACATCTAGAAGCTTTTAAATCATGTGATGTGAAATCCATCTTAAATTAGCAGGACATCAGCAAACGAAATATCCAAGAGCACCAGGATCATTGAACACATCGCAAATATAATTCCATATAAGCATCCTTGATGTCTACCAAGGTGGCGTTTTCCTTTTCTTCAAATAAATGGGAGCCCCAGCAGGTTCGCTCTGAACGCAGATGGCTGGATATGAAAAGTGACGGCTCACCCAAAGTGACAGGCTCTCAATCCCACTTCCCAGCGGGAACACGCTACATACAGCCTCCACACACATCGCATATAGACACCGTACAGCCTGGTGAGAGCGACTAGCTAAACCATTCATCAGCATCACTCTGAGGGCAGCTCCGGTGAGTGTGTGCGCCCGCATGTGCGAGTGTGTGCGCTCCCGTTTTTAATCTGCCATCTGAACCGTGAGGCCGTTGGTTGGTCGCTGTCACGGTGTGATGCCACGTCCGCGGGTTCAGTGTCCCTGTGATGGATCTGCTGAAGCGATGGCGAGGAGGCGAGGACATGAAGACGGGAGGAGGAGAGAATATAAGAGAGAAGAAACGTCTCTAATTTGTTAGAAATGATCAAAAAATGTGCTGGGGAGTTGGGCGCGAGTCGGTAGTCATTACTTTTAGGCACTTGAAGAAGTCAAAAGTGTGAAAAATTTGCCTGAAGTTAAATCTGTGCCATAAATTAAATCCATATATGGGGTAGAAGGGATGTTACGAGTAGTTTTGTGCCAGATTACAGCAGCCAACACTTTTTCGGATGAATATAGCGCTTTTCTTTTTTTTTTGCCCTGAAAGTGGATGTGGCTATACTTGTACACTCAGCAAGAGCCAATCTATATGATAGTTTACTGTTAATACAACTTAACGTAGGATATTCAACCTTACAAAATGTTACTGTAGTTCTTTGTATTAATACATTAGACAGAGTCATGTACGTGTCCTTCAACGTACAATATCATTTCTGATTACATTAAAGCTGATCAGCTTACATTATTTTTAGCTTTAACCTTTTAACTATTTATAAAAACTTTGTGCCATCAATGGCAGGTAATAACACCAGTTCCAGATTTGGTGGTGATTTATGTAAAGAGATGTTTATTTAGTATTTTAAAGGATAAATGAGACTTCAGTGTTGCCACTTTGCAACAGTTGAGTTTTTAGTGCACCTTTTTCAAGATTATGCCGAGCTTTGCCTTTTTTGTTTTTTTCTTGCACTCATTTTTAACTTCTGCTCTCATTCTCTATACCGTTTATTCTGTACAGGGTCACAGGAGGCCTAAAGCCTATCCCGGGGGACTTAGGGAATGAGGCAGTGTTTGCCCTGGACAAGGGCGATAATCCATCGCGGGTCACATAAGCACAAACGCATTCCCTCACACACCATGGGGAATTTGAAAATTCCAATTAGCCTACTCGGCATGTCTTTGGGCTGAAGCAGGACCCAGAGTATCTGGAGGAATCCAACCACTGACAGGGAGAATATTTAAATGTAGGCATTTGGTACAGTAGATGCTCTTGTACATACGTTTTCATCAATATATATATCCTTACATTGGGTTACTGGGTTACGAACCTAGGACCCTATGGATTTCTTTATTCCTTGGAGGGGTGAGGGGAGTCATTTCATCCAAATACCTAAGAAACCTTAGTCATTAGTCCTTAGTCATTGTTTAAAGAAGTTTAAAGACTAACCCTAGCCCAGTGACCCGGCTGTACGGACATCTGAAACTGTACAATGCTCGTTCTACCAGAACGGAAAACAGTCTAGACGCATATCCTCCTCGACCCATAAAAGGTGTGTGTGTATGGGGGGTGGCAGTCAAGCAGTGCTGGAAGATCAGAGGGAACATTGTGTGGTGCGGGGTGTGATTAGAGCTGAGGAGTAAGTGGGTACTGGGCCGTTTTAGCTTTGTAGGCTAGCATCAGGGTTTTGAATCAGCTACAGGAAGTCAGTGGACTGAAACACACTGACACTGAACTTGCAAACTCCATGCACACAGATCCGAAAGCAGGTCTTAACTTCAACCATGAGTAAATAATAATCGATAAATAAATTAAAGTGAAGGAACACTGGACAGTAGCACAAAGCAGCTTTACAGAAGAAAAATTCTAAAATAAACAGTTTGTTCCAATGCAGTCCAAAGCCATCTTCATGTTTAAATGTTAAGATGAATCATCCTTACTGTTTAATGGCGTTCACGATACACCACTCTGCTAACAAATCTGAACGAATATGGAAAACAGTGAAAAGTTTAATAAGAGCCTTTTACTAGAACTTACTAATAGATAATCCATGATGGCTTAGTGTTCTTGTCTAAAGGTCTAAAGAACTCCAGCCTTGAAATTCCTCCATGGTTGTAAAAAAACAATCACAGGTAAGTATAGACAATGTCCACAGGTATGGTTCATTTACTTATGCGCGTCAATTGTTTTCCTATTTTCAAAGACTAGGTGAACGTTCAGGTGAAATGGTTTCCAAAACACAATGCAATTTCAAAACCTGTCACAATTCGAGTGTTCAGAGAAGTGGATGACATTTGAAAGGCGACTCTTGTGCTGCTAAAGAGCTATGCAAAAGCTTGTAAAAAACACTCAAGCGAGAAATAGGAAAAACAAACACTCCTGCTTACGTCCTTATCCGACAAAGGATGAGCAGCCGAGTTTCGAACCTGAGGCATTACTGCAGATCGTGAAACGGTCTGTTGGTTTAACAGTCACTACCGCTGAACTATTTGAAACAGAATACAGGAATGACCATATGTTGGATCAAATAAATTTGAAAAAAATGGAAAAGAATGAACGGAAGTCTTTAAAAAAAAAAAAAAAATGCTGTATAGCATATGGCCTGTGTTTACTTCTCAGAGGTAAAAAATAATTAAAAATTTTAAATGGAGAAAAGAGAGGAGAACGTGACGCAGCACCTCCACCTGACGAGTGCTCGGAAAAAAATCCTCCTCATGCCTAATCAGAGCTCGTTCATTAAATCTGATTCGCTGAGTGGCAGGAGTCCAGAATCATTATCTCAGCCTCAGAGCTGCTCATGTTTATCCTTTAGTAGCGATTTTACTGCATAAGAAACCTCAACTAAATCTGTATGAAGTTCAAATCCAGATTAACGTGCTGCCGCTGTGTGTTACTTCATTAACACCATCTACAATAAAGTAGCAGGGAGCAAACTATCAGAGCATGCTGAAATTGATTTCTGGTTAATGTTAATTGCCTTGCCTAATTAACATAAAAAAGGCTTATAAATAATCATGAGCGATTGTTTGATGATAAGTAGAACAGGAAAATGCAGGGGCCGCTTGTCACGGTTTTTGACATCAATGCCTAAACTCAGCACCGCTTCGTCAGCCAACTAACGGACAGACATTAGCAGCCAGAGCATTAGCAGATATACAGGTCGTGTTTGCTTGCTGTGTGAACGAGTCACAGCTGAACAAGCCACATTCACACTGGACCTGGTATTGGATATGAAATCTGAAAAAACACGAGAGGCGTTCGAGTCAAACTGGGACTTGTGATTACATTTCTGGTGAGTGAAAGTCGTAAAACTGACTCACATTTACAGGCGACTTCGAGCACAGTACTGCAGTGAATCTATAAGCCACAGTCAACAATATTGTTTATCTTTTACCTTTTATGTTTGTTTATGTTTACCTTTGGAAGCATCCATCCATCCATCCATCCCATTTGAATAGTGCAAACATTTTAAAGAAGCCCATGTATCCATATGAATGAAGTTCCTGGCAGAGGTGGCTTAGAGCCCGCAGCAATTGTTCCCGTGAACATTCTGCTGTACACACAATCATTCACCAACACCACTTACACAGTACAGAAACTGGCTTGGAAGTTATTGCCACATCCCCCGTACAGTCCGGATCTTGCTCCAAGCCACTGAAGGACTTCCTAGGAGGCCAGTGTTTCAAATATAACACATGGCTTTAAATCATGGCTCTGCCATACTGAGGAAACGCTCTACCTTCATGGTATCCAAGCACTAGTGAAACACTGAGATAAGTGCATAGTGTAGCAGGAAATTATATAGAGAAATGGGTTATATAGCCGTATTCTGTTATTCTGCACAATGAAAAGTTAGACTTAAAACGCCCTTCATATATAATGAGTCCTAGTGGTAAGTAAAAGGTGATGTAATGGCAAAGCAATCTGCCTGTAATATACTGTAATTCTGAGATAGCAAAGGCCAATAAATAGGATTTTTTTTTTTTTACCTTTCCCTTTTCTTTCTTCTGCCTGTTGACTAAATACGACTCTTTTGCATCTTAACAGCAAGTTTGATAAATGAAACACTTGTGTTTGCCTGGTAACAAATGCATTTCTCTGGAATTAACACCGGCCCTGTTAAAGACGCAAGGACAGAAGATGCATGTGCTGTTTCAAATACGACAACGAGCTATTTATTTGTTACGCCCATGGCGACCAGGAGCAGATGAAGCTTTGTCTTCATTAGCACAGGTTTCGTTTCAGTTACAGCGATCGGGCATCAAGATCAGTCATATCGGAGATGATTATAGGCAACGCTTTGTAATAAAGATTTCATTCGTTTCAATAATGCACAGGCGCTCGCTTATGATCTCTAATTTACCCGACTTTCAATTTACTTCAATCAGGAAATTATTGATGATGTCTCGCACCTCAGTTTTCTTGCATGTTATATGTCAAGGGTATGATATGTAATCAAGACGGTCACCAAATCTTAATGAATCTTTATAGATTAGATTGTATTCAAAGCTGTCAAGACAAATAAAGCCGAACATTCATCCAGGATAATTTCTTTCCTAGAATGCCACTGCCTCTCGACAAGCCACCTCCAAGCGGTTTAACACCCAAGCACAAAAACAAACATTTATTTTATGGTGCTTGGGGCGTATTATGATGTAGCGACCAGAAAAAAGAGCTGACCTACACGACAAAAAGAAAGACCTATAAACTTCCCTAGTCGTTTCGCTGGAGCTCGGCCAATCAGAGCTCAACCACAGAGACCTCACTCAAGCGATAAATGTTACTGAGGCTAGAAGGAAAGCACGCAGGCCAGGGATGGCGGGTAAAAATTACTCGAGTAAAGGTTTTTCCTCATGGAAATTTGATTATTTTCTTGTAATAAATGCGGTAAACCAGATTATTTGGACTTTTGTCAGGCTGAAGCACCTGCGCCACTAGCAGGAACACACGGAATTACATGAACAACATATTGATGAGACACCAAGTTGTTAACAGATTCTACGAGGGGTGTTCAAGTGAAATTAGGACTTTAGATATATACATTACGTTTATGGGAGCAAAAACTCCCTGTATTTCTCTATATAATCCTCTGCTACACTAATGCACTTATCTCACTTTTCACTAGTTTGGATACCATCAAAGTTGAAAGTTTTCTCAGTTTACCGCGTCATAAACAGTGAGAGTCATAATCGGACCGCCTGCTTCACATGTAAAATAACTGCTTCCCAGGAACTCCTTTAACTGCCCAAACGTGTGGAAATGACTTGGCCCCAGGTCAGGACTGTGCTGAGGATGGGGCAATAACTCCCACCCGAGTTTGTGTAACGTGCAAGTGGTGTTGGTGAGTGAGTGTGTGTACAGTTCCCACAAACTGATGCATCTCATCTGCAAGTTGGCACCAAGTTATCAGTCGATTATTAATGATCAGGTAATCCATTCACTGAATGTTATGTTCTCAGGACCGCCTGCAGTGGACTCCGGGATCGTCATTCACGGACATACAGTACAGCCTTCTTTCCTTCATTCACCAGAGATCTTTGTTCCTCCATCATTACAATAGAGCACAATAAGCTTTCATTATGACATCAATTCTTTGAAAGACAGATTTTATAAGGTCTTATAAAATCATAGGGGATAAAATAGGGTCGAAAACATCCACTCTAATCTTTTAGGATAAAAAATTCATAAAAAAAAAAAAGAAATCAGCAACCAGTCCCGAGAGCTAATCTGGAGCACTTTATTGCACTCTCACTCTCACAAATCTTCATTAATTAAAACTGAATTCTTTATCAAAGCATGTCTGACCAAAGGAAACAAAACAGATTTAATTCACTTTGTAACCGCTCATCATTCATCTCTGGGCAGCGGTGGGAACGTTCAACAGGGTTCCTGAGGAGAACTGTGCCTTCAAGTTCCTGCTAAGATGTTCTCTCACCAACATCTCAGCAAAGTTCCTTCTTTCCATCTACTGTAGAGAAACGGAAACAGACACTTTCTCCTCTTTTTCTCCCCCACTAGATAATTCGTCAGCGCCTGCCCTCGTCAATTATTCAAGTCATCCTCTACATATTGAATATGTTTCTCTTTCTCGTCATTAATATTTAAGGGCTTCTTCACTCTCCGGGACATCTCGTAAGGATAAATCAAGGTGACATTAAGTTTTATTGAGACAGTCTTGTCATGGTAATGCGCTCTAATGGAGCTGGAGTTCGGTTCTTTTACTGCCATGCCTAAAACGGACATGGAAGCGCGCATGGACGGAACAAACAAATCATTGGTTTAAATACAAATTTTTAAGACAGGGAAGGATGGTGAAGTTTAAATAACTAATCACGGCATGTTGGGAAGAGCTCTAAAAAAGGCTAGGGCATGGTTAATGGATGATGGTCAGTAGCTGACACTGACGAATCCATAGAAAAGAGATCCGATCTTTCTCATCAAGCGTGCGTTATATAAACAAGAGGAAAATCGATGGCCATTAAGCAGCACTCATCTCTGAAAAGGAGAGTCCTACTTCTCCGGGTTAATACGGTAACCAAATTCAGTGCTATGTCTGATCGTAATGGATAAGTGCTCTGATCAATAGGGTTCAGATTAAGTTCTTTCTTAGATTGAATCAGGCCGGGTCACAGCGCTGTCAAGTCAATTATGACCTAAAAAGTGGTGGCATTGAGGTACCCACTCATGGTATATATAGCTCTGTAATCCATTTACTGTATTTACATTTAAAAAAAATATATCGAAAGAAAAGCTTATTGGCTCTGCTGCCTTTTCCCCTGTACTTACATTTCTGGATGATTTTGTATACTATCAGCTAGTAATCAGATACTACAAGTGCTCCAATCTAATTGGTCAGTAGGAGTAGTTGATTAATTTTCTATAACGGCAGGTCTGAAATCAGTTCCAAGCTTGTATTAAATTGCTCCTTGCAACAGGTTATCCTTTCTATAGTAAGAGCTCATTCACATACAGTAGATACGGTCACAAGTTTCACCGCTTTGTACCAGTCAAAGGTCAGGCCATAATTACATTTCCTGCACCAAGAAAGGTATCAGAATGGAAGACAGGTGACTTTTTTTATTTTTTGTTATTGTTTTTTGGCTTGTTATTCTTAAGAAGATACAACACATCTGGTCTTGCTGTGATTGAAAAATTAGAAGCAAGGTGGTAAAGTAACTTTCCTCTGTGTCGGGCTGCATTACATCACACACATGTGTACCCGGCACACACAGAGATTATTAGTTAGTTAACTAATATAAGACTTACACACAGTGTAGAGCTCATGAATCATAAACAGCTGGAACTTTACCGCTCCAAAACACACATCTGTTTTCTTCCAGTCAAGTGAATGAATAAAACACTGAACATAAGCATAAGGCTCAAGAAAACTATTTTCCTGACAAGAAAAAGCCAAGCAGCCATGTCATGACCTTAAGTCCTAGTTGAAGTGCTTTTTGAAGTATAAAATGCGGATTTTATACCGAGCCATCAGCGTGGGCGTTTACCAACCGGAGCGCCACCATTAATCAGGAAGAGCATTGTGTAAGTCTAGATTATACTCGTGGATCCCTGTGGTCGCAGTGGGGCCGGGCGATGTAATGATATATTTATAACATGACATCAGGAGTAGATTTCTGACAGCGATAGATTACTTTCCAAAAGCCAAGAGCCAAGAGTATGGACTCTATTTGCAAAAAAATGTAGTAAAAATAAATTACATACATTTAACGATATTCCAGTGTGATTATATGTTAAACCAGTGGAAGTTAGAGAGCTACAATTAAAGGCTTTATTTCATGTACATTCATAATATCTTTCTTACAGTGTTATTAAACAGTCCTTAAAGATTTATAAAGTGTGCATGGGGCTCTAACGCATGTGACATATTGATGGTAATAAATTATTAATTACATTTAATAATAAATTCTTAAGCACATTAATTGTTAACACAGAACCTACAGTAGGAGATTAATAATAATCAACCATAAATGCTCAATGGTGTTAATTAGCAGAAAAATATACTCAATGTAGAATTAAAAGTTAATAAATAAATCAGATGAAAAAAGATTTTGCCCTAAAAGAGATCCTTGTAATTGTATTGGGAAGCCAGATTGTTTATCCAGGACATTGTTCAAACAGGTTTTAGATCATTTAATAGCACAAAAAGATTAAAACTAACAATTGATGCAATGGTAGCTCAGCGAGTTATCTCTCTGGGTTACTGATTAGGAGGTGGGCAGTTTGAGCCCCAGGCTCTTAACCCTGTCTGCTCTAGGGATGCCTGATCGTGGCGGACCCTGTGCTCTGACCCCAGCCCCCACGCTGGAATACAGGTACGTGAAGAAAGAATTTCACTGAAACATTCTCATTGGAAATAAAGGTTTGAACAAATGAACCTAAAGCAAACTGTCAAAATCACATCACATCACATCTCTCTGCAGTGCTTCTTCCTATTTACATGAAATTTGATGGATGTGTATAGTATACTCTACCACTTAAAAGTTTGGGTCACTTGCAAATTTCTTAGTTTTCTAAAGTAAAGCAAACATTTTTATGCAATTGTATTTATTTCACAAACAATTAAAGTTAGTCGGAATTCTGACTGTAATGGAGCAGCCAGCACAGTCCCCAGATCTGAACATTATTAAGCTGTTGTGGGAGCAGCCTGACCGTATAGTATGGAGGAAGACTCCATCAAGCCAATCCATCTTGTGGGAGATGCTCCAGAAAGCATGTGGTGAAATCTCATCAGATTGTCTTAAAGAATTGATAGCAAGAATGCCTATGGTCTACCAGGCTGTAATGATTGCAAAAAAATGTTTTTTGGGCTGTTTGTTTTTCAATGAAGGCAAAAAACACATTCATAATTTCCAGCAAAATCATTATTTCTAACAGTGCCAGCATGTCTTGTTCTTTTGCTATATTTTCTATTCAGACTAATTTTGTGTGTTCACTTGAAAAACAATAAAATTTTTAAGTGATCTCAGAAGTGATCCCAAACTTGTGAGCGGTAGTGTACTGTATGAGCTTGGGGTAGGCCACCAATTGTGACACATTTGCTCCATGTTTAGTATGGGTTTGGCATAGCTGACATGAACCAGGTTTCAATTTACATTTGACATACTGTAGGTAGAAGTGAGTTATAAGGAAAAAAAAGAAGAAAAAAACAAAACAAAAGAATTTTCTGTTGAAGTTGGCAAGAAATGGCCACTGGGGGAAGTTTTTGCAAAAAAAAAGTCACCAAATGTTCTGTATATGTGATGTAAACCAAACACAGAAACCAGTCAGGTACTACGGATAATAACTGAGAATTTTTTTTATTATTATTATTATAGGTATTATTTATTATTACTTACACACACACTATCAGGAGTAATCGTATATTAATCCGTACCAAGCAAAGACAAATCAAAGAAAGCTCACAGAGGGCCAGTGAATCACACTCTGCCAGAGTGAGACACTTAGATGAAATATTCAAGAGTGAATACCAAAGGAGATGGTTTTAGGTGCATCAGGAGAGTGATAACATCCAAGCCTAAGATCTCTGTATCACAATACTTCAGCTTAGGCAACCCACAATGTGGTGTTAGCTATATGCAAAGATGTTAAATGGTAACGTCAAACCCCTTTAAAGCACATCTGTTGATCCAGATAAAACCACGTGAGACATGACAAGTGTCCACGTTCCTGGGTGCTGTTATCTGAGTGCATTGGCAGATTTTCTTTTAACCCAGATTTTTTTTGGTTTAAGCTAAGACACCAGGTATTTGGTATAATCTTTTGAAACAAGGATTATTTACACGGTTGAATAATGTTCCATGGCAGTTCTAGCCAATTTTCCCAGATGCTCTTACATTATAAAATGGCAGGCAGGGATTTTGTGGTGATCTAGGGAGAAATGAAGCATTTGAGTGGTCACATGATCAGACAGTTTATGGAAGTCACAGAAGGTTTTAACTTAAAATTGTGCAACAGAAACAGTTCAATCTGGGATCATATTTCTTCAGCACTTTGGGAAGTTCAGGTTAAACTTGATCACCATGCAGGTTAAGTGACTTTAGTAGTAGTATTCTAACAAGTTTCATACATGCATCTCAATAGGGGACTCTCAAAAAAAGAAACACTCAAATACCTGTTTCTCTGAAACCCCATGTTTGATCCAGATAATGTTCATGTTACATGAAATGTTAGGGTGTCATTGGGTTGGGACACTTGATTATTTGAAAAGCATATCAGTTAGTTTCAAGTTGACAGGTCAGGCATCAAAAACTTGAAAAGCCTGTTCATTTACAGTATAATTTCATTACTGAACTACGAGAGCAGGCAAAGACAAAACAGCCACCGAATCCTACGCATCACCGACCGAGGTTAAATTACAGTATCTTGTATCTTACTGTATTAGCCTGTTAGCACGTTAGCATAGTTAAAAAACAAATTATATAAGCAATATGGCACTAATCTTCTAATTTCTAATCTAAGATTACTGATCATGATCATTAAGGCAAAAAACCCACTGTAGCATTATTGTCTGTGCATGTGTACAACTCTAGATGAGGGGGGCACCTGTATATACTGTGGTCTAAAACCTACATCTGCATATAAACATACAAAATACAAATATAATCTAAACTATACAACTTGCTATGTCTACATAGGTCTACATAAGTTGTATAGTTTACTTCAAGTATCCTCTGGGACCTAAATTTCACCACAATTCCATTTCAACCCTTCCCTAAGGTCAGGTTAAACCCATGTGAACTATACATAACGCTTTGTTTGCTTGCATTTATTGAGTAAAATTGACTTTTAATTTTTAACACATGGAACTGAGTGCAGATTACATTAGCAACACATGAGGCTGTCTTTTATTATGACCTTAAAGGAAAAAGAGATGTTTTATAAAATAAAGTTACGGAGCAGTGGTAGCTCAGTGGTTAAGGCTATTGACCTCAGTGCCAGGAGTTGAAATCCCAGTAGTGCAAGGCTTTCAGAGCTA
>JAOVVA010000041.1:2318666-2333862 GCA_028565275.1 Leiocassis micropogon
TCTGACTTTATCTCCAAAACACCTAACATGGGTTGTCCCTCTGATGAACTCATTCTTGATCCTATCCATCCCAGTTACTCCCAAGGAGAACCTCAACATCTTCAGCTCTGCTACCTCCAACTCTGCCTCCTGTCTTTTCTTCTAGACTCTAGACAATAAAAAAATATATAGAAGAGATGAGATAAACAATAATGCAGATTGATGTAAATAAAGATGGCGTGTCAGTTGACTTTTTAAATGCTTTTCACTAAACTACTGCCTTTTTTTATTTCACATGCCAGTCCCACATGTCATGTCTAGCTAAATCATACAGGGGGCATGGCTGCACCGACTGTGCTTGTGCCACTACTGCCATAGCTACTTCACCTGACTATAAATGACTACATCTTGCTCTGTCTGCTGCTATACCCAACATAATCATCATTTTTTCATACGCAGTGGCACTCTCTCACTTTCAGCTCATAAATAAAGCGTGACAAGTACCGACAGTGTAACCTATTTCTTTTTATATATATTATATATTTTTTTAAAATATATAATTTATAATAACTTTCTGGTCTTCTGCATGGCACAACACAAAAGTGTTTTGGAGATTGCAGGTACAACCCCCCAACTCCCAAGAATTTGGGACAGCATGAAAATTATACAAATTATGCAATAAAAACAAAAAGGAGTCATCTTGTAAAGTCTATTCACCTTTTGTTGTATGGAAAACTGCACAGCAATTTGTTACTTGATGATTTAGCATGTGAATTTAATTGTTTGTTGAAAACACTTGTTTCAAATCTGGTGGCTGCAACATCCTCCAAAAATGTTGGGACAGGACCAATTTAAGAGTAATAACAATGTGACGAGTAGAACCTACAAGGTGATAAAAAAAGTGTTGATAAAAAGGTGAACCAATTATGTTGATAATATAACATAATCAAACATAAAATCAAACAGCATTACTATTTTCATCCATTCATTGATTCATTCATTAATCAATAAATCAATTGAATACTTGATTAATTGAGTGATTAATTAATTACAAAGACGGAAGTGCTGTTTTATCCCATGTTCATTTGTCATTAGGATCTAATAACTTAACATTTTAAGATATTATTCTGTATTAAGCATTAGTACAAAACAACTTAAGTTTTTCTATTATTAACTCTGTCTTAGTAATTCATACATTTTAAAATATTATCTCTGAATTACAGCTTAGTAGCTCCAAATGGTCAATGTTTTTATGATTAATTCATTTCAACATATGATCTCATGGATACAACTTTCTTATTGTTACTCACACTTTTGAATGATGCTGTTCCCGCACTCTCAATGTTCAATCAGGTATGTTGACGTTGGAGTGACTCGTTGCTTTACTTCCCAGCAAGCCCTCATGTCTGTCATTTGCTTCTTGATCTCTCTTTTCGTCATGCCTTCATAGATAGTCCTGCTGGAGTCCCTGCTTGCACTCTGCACAAAAATACATTGACTGCATACATTATTTGACTGTTAGCATACTCTCTCATACGCTCTCTCTCTCTCACTATACATGGCACTCCTGAGTCGCAAGCAATCCCGTCCTCTCAAGACCTGTGTGACACATCCTGTTGCCTTGCTTCTGGTTGGAGGGCTCATCATCTAGAAATCTCTGGCTTGATGCCGAGGATGCCTGAGGACATGTAGTGACTAAGGACAGTTCCACTTGAGCATGAAGATCGTCTTGGACTGGCCTTATACAGGCAGTTTTTTTTTTTCTCTGATGGCGTGTGACTGCAGTCTCTCAATCGCGCTCTGAACAGGTTTGCACCTGAGACTCCAACAATGGAAGTGGACTTTATAGTAACTTAAACACCTTTTCAATTATGCTGAACTTTCAGCTTGATTGCAAATCAATCCCTGCTATATCTTTCTGATATCACCCAAATGAGTATGGGAACCTTATTGAATGGTTCCTCGAAAGGTTTCTTCCTATTGTCATTTTAGGTGCTTCCTCCTTTGCCACCGTCACCCTTGGCTCGCTCATCAGGGACAAACCAAACTGGTAAATATAATTTATACATATTTCCCCACATCTTTAAAACGTATTTCCTTTTTTTTTCTTTAAAGATGCCTTATGACAGTGACTACTGTTGAAAACAATATATAAATAAAATTAAATTCGAATGAATTCCATCCATACCATCATTGACGGGCAAAGAGTTTTTAGAAATAGTTTAAAGGTTAAAGCTAAAAATAATCTGATCAGCTTTAATGCAATCAGTGATATTATTATTTCAGGTTAAAGCCGACGTACACTATCGGTAATTGGAGAGTGAATTACGAAACCACTTTTAAATCGAAAAAGTAGATCAGATAAAGATTACGTTTCTTCAAACGACTCCAGCACATTAAAATTCACTTATACCACTTCAGAAAATATGAACTAATCCCAGTAAAAATATTCAGTTTAGCTTTTCTAATTAAAATCTATTGGTGCAGGTGTTTGTTTACATGGAGCAAGTAGCGCATTAGTAGCTTATTATAAAGTACATTATTAAATCCGGCACATAACTGTTCATAACATCGCTTTTACTCAACATTTTGATTTCATTCATGGTGCAGGTTAAACTTCAGGCAGAGATCTAAGTACTGCAAAAGTTTCATTAAATTCTGTCCAGCGAAGACGCGACCTCAGTTTGTCAAAACTTCCGGTTTATAATCTGGCACATAACTGCCTATATTATCACTTCTGTAATTTTGATATGTATAATTTTTGTATAAGTTGTAATAAAGACATAATAATTAAGTCATAATGATGAAATAACAAGTAACCAAGTGATACTAGTAATAATCAAGGATCAATAATCAAAGGCAGTGATCAGGATCTACAGTATTTGCATACTTGTAATATTTGTATTTGTATTTACATAAGTGCAGATCTTCGTTGGTGGCAAAGCAAATGAGGTTAGGAGCACAACAGGAGTCTGTGAAATCAATAGTGCAAGACAGACCGGCATTGATTGGGATTTCACAATTATACTTGTTTTAAGGGCATGTAAGCATTGCCTTGAAGAGTTCAAAAATATATAGTGCTTCCCATCTGAAGGTCATTTAAAGAATTGAAGAAAAATATATATATTGTGGCATTTTAATTCTGGTTTTTACACAGTAATCTGTTACTGCAATGATAAATGTGTCATTCTTGGTCTTGTTATGCTGGGAATAAAAGCAGACTAAATCTGCAGCCCTTCCCACACTGTTTGTGCGAATAGAAATTCTTGAAATTGATTGGTCGTGATTGTCAAAAAAATCCTTTAATGTTCTACAAATCTTACAATGTTAAAATGTAATGTACTTACAGATTACTTTAGATGTACTTTCGACTCCTCTATGAAATGTGCACAAGTCATGACCTACAGTTAGCTAGTAAGATAATATATTTAATGAGTTTAATAAGCAACTTGTAAGCAATAAATGTACAAAGCTGCAATCCAGAGCACTGAAGTGTTTGGTGCGATCAATAAGATTTGTAATCTGCATTTTCCAATTGAATGTAATGCTACAGTGGGAATGATTGCATCAGAATATAAGTGTAGTTCTAGTCAGCTGGATTTTATCAACAATTTAAGATTCACAGATTGCTGTAAAGGACATGTTACCAGTGTTATTTCATGTCAGAAAATGGGACACAAATGGCACAACATTCATGGACTCATCCATAACACCTAAATAATACCCATAACAACTTTGATTGCAGTTGATAGGTGGCTAGTTGATACTGACCCATCGCCATCATGTCGTTATGAAAATAATGACATCATTTTTTATATTTTCTGCCAGATAACGTTTTCCAGCGTCCAAGCTTTTTGTTATCTAAGTGGCAGCCAAAGAGACAAACAATGTCATCTGTTCAAAATGTCCCAAGGGACGTCCAGCCTGAAAGAAAGACTTGTAGACTTTTTGTGCCAAGTTAAACACCTTATCGTTTGTGAATTTCAATTACATCCTGCTCTCCATGTGTTTCTGTTTTACAGGGTTCAATTTTCACAATGAGCTCCCTGAGTGACAAAATCACAGTCGTCTCCAAACACAGATGGCTCTAATCAAAGCCTGCAGTGATTTGGACTTGTTCTGAGGCATCCTCTGTCAAAAAGCTGTCATTCTCCTCCAGATCTCGGGTGATAGCAGGTTGGGGAACGACATAAGCCAGGAACAGCGTTGGTATGTTTGACAAAAATGGGGTCAGAGACATAATCAAGGCTCAATAATCAAAGGCAGTGATCAGGATCTATTTGCATACAAGTGCAGATCTTCGTTGGTGGCGAGGAAATGAGGTTAGCAGCCCAACAGGAGTCTGTGAATTCAATAGCGCAAGACAGACCGGCATAGATTGGGATGTCATAATTATATTTATTTCACGAGCATGTAAGCATTGCCTTGAGGAGTTCAAAATATGTATTTATGCAGCAAGCATCCTGTTCTGCAAACTTCAACAAAATCCAATCAAGTATTTAACATGTTTAAATTTGTATGATCAAATCATGTTATATGATATAATCTATGAATGACGGAAACGCTAATTTTATTTAAAAAAATTATTAATATTTTTTTAAATACTTTATTACGCACAGTGTTTCAATGATGCACTTCAAAGAAGCATGCTTATGAGAATTCTTCCAAATTTGCAATTCTAAGACAATTTCACTTATTTCCACATGTTCCTTTTACAATTTGGGCTTTCCAGTATCCTGTCGTGTTCCTGGCTTTGCGGCGATGGGGAATCATAATGCATTCATTGATTACCTAATTAAAAGGCTATTATAATCTGAATGTCTATAGAAAATCAATAATTCAGTTTAATTAGGTTCTAATCATACTTACCGTATAGTGCTTCCCCTTTGAAGGTAATTTAAAAAAAACTGAAAAAAAAAAGATTTTGTGCCATTTTAATTCTGGTTTTCAGACAATATTCCGTTACTGCAATCATAAATGTGTCATTCTTGGTCTTGTTATGCTGGGAATAAAAGCCGAACAGACTACATCAGCAGCCCTTCCCACATTCCCAAACTGTTTGTGAGAGTGCGCGGACAGAAATTCTTGAAATTGTTTGATCGTGATTGTCAAATGCTTAAATGTTCTACAGATTTTACAATGTTACAATGTATTTACAGATTACATTAGATGTACTTTCGACTTCTCCATGAAATGTGCACAACTCATGACCTACAGTTAGTTATGAATTGTCAAGGCTTGTTTGAGAAAACTGTTAGATTTTGAGATTAAAACTGTTAGATAGAAGACTTGTTTGTTTACAACCTGGATCCCCCCTGTTTTGAATAACTTATTATGAATATCCTTCCTACTAACATGTTAATCCAAGTGCAACTTCCTCTGTTATCTATCCTAGCATAGCTAGTGAAAAACAAGCAATTAGCGAATAGTCTAGGGCTGAACCTGCATGATTTCACCTTCCTAAAAGCTGGAATACATATTTACAGACATAAAAATCAACTGTAATGTAAATTAAGACCATGTTCTTTTTCAAAGAGCTAGACTAAGATCACACGACCAGAAGATTGATTTAATGGGAGAATGTCCAAATTAAAATTAGGACCATGTTGCTGTTCAGTTCAGGATTTTCCCTCAGGCCAGGAATAAAGTTGCTTTCAGAAATTAAAGTGTATTGATTTCCAGAAGACTTAACACAGCAACATGCCTGCATTGCTGCAGTGGAAAGAGACGACTAGATACACACAACATTTTGGATCTGTTCCACACATTTAATCTCAACATATATGAAATATTACATATTAAAAGCAGCATAATGCATAATAAGTGGCACGGGGGATCAGTGGTTAGAACTGTAACCTTGCATCTCCAGGGTTAAGGGTTCGATTCCCGCCACCCCCCCGCCTGTGTGAGTAGAGTTTGTATGTTCTCTCTGTTGGTGGGTTTCCTCTGAGCACTCCAGTTTCCCCCCACAGTCCAAAGACATGCAGATTAGGCTAACTGGCGTTCCCAACTTGCCCGTAGTGTGTGTATGTGTGTGTGCCCTGCAATGGATTGGCACCCCATCCAGGGTGTACCACACCCCATGCCCTAAGTCTGGGATAGGCTCCAGGCCACCCCGCGACCCTGAATACAGGAGAAAGTGGCATAGACAATGAGTGAGACAATGGTGTACGATATTAGATATGTAATGAAATACTTTGTCAGAGTAACACACCCTATTATATATTTACAGCATCAGCTAGCAACTTCCTCTTCCTGTTTAGCATGTTACATTTTTTAGCACTTTGCATGTTCTATGTGGTTGTTTGACCTTTCAGCAAAGGTGCTCCCAAATTTTGGGCTTTCTACTTATGTGCCAGTACGCACACACACAAACCCAGAGACGCACATGCACATAATGTACACAGTGCCCACTTGACTCCACTCCACTCCACTCTTCTCCTCTCCAGTTACACTCCCATTCTGTGTTCAAAAGGCAAGCTATTCAGTTCATATGTATGGATGCAAGTTTCACAACCTGGCCTACCTAAACATACTTCTGACTATAAAATTTCACACAATCGTGCCACAGACAAGCAGCAAGCTTCACACACTGGTCTGAGCACAAGAAACATTTGTTGCCAAATATCAACACCTCAAATATTAAATTGGCCATTAGGTCCGTCCAATAGACCTAATTTTATATGAATGAGCATCACGTAGAGATAATTACGGAGTCGGAATTTGTGACTCAACCACCAAATGCATCAAATTCAGAACGGGCAACAAAGGAAGAAAAACCTGCACTTACTGTGTGATATTGCCATCTCCGTAACAAAGCAATGCACTTATGGAAAACAAATCCATTATATCTCAAATGCTAGAATAAAAAAAGATCTTATATCAAAGTAAGGGGCAAAGGTGGTGGCTTTTGGTATTCTCCTAATAAAAAAGAAAATTCTTGGATGTGCTACCTAGACACATTATAAAAGTATAAATAATTCCAACCTCAATGCTAAGATGTAGTAAACAGGACTCTTATTATTATAATGTATGTACTATAAAAGAATTAAGTTGAGAGGCATTCCACTAGTGGTGATAATAAAGCATAACGGCACTGGGAGGATTAACTATATGTATTACTCTACAGTACAGACAGAGGGGAGAGCAGCTGCCCACGAAAACTATCCAAAACCAGTCATGAAAGCACTTTCAGCAAAAAACATATCTGATAATGGTATTTTAAACAACACTTTGTCTCCTTAGTAATCACTTCTAAGTCGTTCCAAATTTCCCTTGAACTGTCCTGTTGTTCTGTTTACAGCTTGCGTGAGCTACAAAGCTTCCTATCTTCTAACAAGTCTAAATCTCAAATCCCTCTCTAACCCCTGATCAAGGGCACTAATTGTTGTGTGGAACAAGGGATTGAACACACGTATACAGTATACGTGATATAAAAGCAATATCACTCTCGAGGTCAAGCTGTTGTACCAAATATCAGCACTGATATTGACGAATCACGGCCATGCTGACATTCCAAACAGCATAACTGAGCGATACTGCCTAAAATTTATTCCCATTTCCAGAGAGACTAATAATTCTTGATCGTATTTTTGTTTTGATCTGATTTAGGAACTGAAAGCCACAGTCACATTATTATTTTTTTGGTCCATTCTGTATAATATTAAAGCAGATTTTTAAAAGAAGCTCACATTAGTGACATCATCACAGTAACGTCATTGATACATTTATTTAAAAAAAAAAAAAAAAACAGACCTAACGGAATATCATTGGTGAACATAATTATCTTTTAATGAGCATGGTTGTATCTTCCCACATACGTTTATATTGTTTATACCTTTCGGAACAAAATTGTGCCCTTTTGTTTGATTGTAGAGGAGTTTTTATGAGCCATTATTAGAGTCATTGCAAAGCATAATTACCAACTAGCAAGGAATAATAACAGTCATAATATTTCTGTATTAAACATTACCTGCATGATTTCAATAGTGTTGCACTTTTTTCAAAACATTGTCTCATGAATGCAAATTTATAAGTTTCAGTACAACAATGCTTGGTCATTATAGCTCTATTGGGAAGCAGTGTTGCGGTTATACTACATCATATGATTCTGTATAACTCGTATTAAAAAGCGAATGCACTGCAACCTCACAGCGCTACCAGCATGACTCTTCCAATCCAATATATTTGCTGTAAATGAGTGCATGCTGATTTTTAACAGGCCGCTCGACATCACATGAGCAACACGCATTTGCGCTCCACAAGGGGGAGTGTGCATTAATAAGAGCCGAGTGTGACCGGTGTGTCTGCCGACCCAGAATGCCGTGTTCCAGTCCTTCAGGGAGACAGCAGATTTAGCCTCGCAACAAGGAGATTTAAACAACCACTTTTCAACACACCCAGCACGATGCCTCATACATATTTTCATAACGCTCCAATAAGGAGAAAAGTAAGTTGATGTATTATTCATGCGGCTATGATGTGTTTGAGAAGCTCTCCTTTCCTTCTTGGGGCGAAATCAGTTTCTGAAAGCGATACATATAGTCAGACTTTTGGCCATCCTTAGGAGGATTTCACCTTCAGTGTGTTAGAACAGAAACAGATCCGTATCCATAGGTTGTTGTTTTTTTTTATATCAGAGCAATGTATCGATTCGCAAATGTCTCTGATGCTGTTAAATTCACAAATCAACAATGAATTATTTTCTACAACAGTGATACTGACAATAGTTGAGATACAAATCAAAGTTTCATGTTAAAACATTTAATCCTTACAAAAGTACCAGCAGACTTAATAACAGAATTTGTGATATTTATTTTGCATGTTTGGAAGGAGTCTCCAGTGTCAGTTTTGTTAGACTTTGTTAAGATTCAGGAATAAATATGTAACCTTTTCAATTTTACAAACATGAGAAAGTCTGCAGGTCAGAAGAGTTTGCGGTTTTTATTTGTTTTAAAGTGTCTCTTTTAAAATTCTTTTTTCGTGTGTCTTTTTGTCTTACCTTCAGTAGAAAAAGGCGGAGCTGGTGAGGAAGCAGCTGTTTGTAGTTGCTATAACATGTAACTATTAGCCATAACATTACGATGCAAAACATTACGACAAATATGATGTAGGTTCCCCTTGGCGCTACAAGACCCATCCGAGAAATTTGCCTCTTGGGGTATGGTGTGGTGTCTGACACCAGGAAGTTTGCAGCGGATACTTTGGTTGCTATGGGTAATCGGATTGGGGACTGGGGAGTTTGAAGACTTGGTCATCAGGCTTTTTGCCAGTATTGACTTTTTTGGTGATTTCTGCTGCAATGGCTTTTCTGACGGGACAAGCTGGCCTTTGGTCCAAGTGGGCACAGGGCGAGCTTTGATTGCCCACAATCCTGTCACCAGCTTATAATGGATAATGTGTTAAGTCTAATGGGTGACACGGTGGTATAGTGGTTAGCACTGTCGCCTTGCACCCCATGGGTCTGGGTTTGATTCCCAGCCAGGTTCGATTCCCGTCTGTGTGTGGAGTTTGCATGTCCTCCCCATGCTTGGTGGGTTTCCTCTAACAGTCCAAAGACCTGCAGATTAGGCTAATTGGCATTCCCAAATTGCTTGTAGTGTGTGAGTGAGTGTATGTGCGTTTGCTCTGTAACGGATTGACACCCTGTCCAGGGTGTACCCCGTGACCCTGAATACAAGATAAAGTGGTATAGACGGTAAGTGAGTGTTAGGATTATGTGATCGTAATGTTATTCCTGATCTTCATATATGAGAACAGGAACATGTTTCTGGATATTCCAGCAACATAAAATGTAACTATACATGGCCTAATTAATGATAATATAAGCACTTTGAGACACATCAGTATTCAATAGACACATAACTCCTCTTGGTCAGACTAGCATGTTGTTGATGATTTTCATATTGCTGCATGATGCTGAGTGTTTTATTGGCAGGTATGAAGCGTTGAGAACAGGTTTGCATTCAGCCCAAGTCACAGTTCTCAAGAAGCAGGAAGGTGTTATCCATGTAGGTTTGCCTTGGGGCATCAGCATCCAGCATGTAGGACATAGAGTCTGGTTTGAATCAGGTCTGTAAGAGAGAGAGAGAGAAAGAGAGAGAGAGATAGGACTGGAAATGTGTGAAGAAGGGAGCCCGACAGGCTTGGCATCAAATGGTTTGCTTGGCTGAAATTGAAGTTAAAGTTGGCGAATTTGAGGAAGTGTTGTAACTCCTTCACTGTCACAGGAGTGGACCATGCTGTTCCAGCAATAACATTAGTCTGGTCCATAAGGATCCCCTTCATGGGGGGATGAAAATGACAAATTCACACTTTTAACAAATAGTTAAGTCTTGAAGAGGTGTTTAAAGACGCGAGTAATGTGACTGATGTGAGGAAGCGGATTATCAACATGTCATCCATGTAAGCTATGACAAATTGTCCAAGCATGTCTTTAGGCGCATAACTGATTAAACACTCAAACTCGGGGGGAGTGTCAAAGCCTGTAGGAAATGACACAGAATTCATTGCAGCCCCTGAGATCGTTGTAATCAATCCTGTGTAATCAATGCATGGACAAAGCCCACCGTCTATTTTTTTCTCCACAAAGAAGAAGTGTTTCTCTGATACTATAGAAGAAGCAATAATGAATTAGAACAAGCACATTAATATCACATAAATCTGTGAACTGCAGCTGCACGGTTATTAGAGCTGCTGTTATAGAAAATAAAAATACAACGGCAGGTTTTAACCGATTAAAACAGAATTGAGAAATCGATAATGCCGTGGAAGAAACGGTGTCATTTTCAGGAGTTCCATACCTAACTGTCAAAAGAGGGACAAACATTCTGTGACCTTTGTGTCTGTGTGTGTCTGTGTGTGTGTGTGAGGATGAGTCTTGCTGACAGCTCTGTTAGAATGCTAAGTGAATGTTTATCAAGACTGCAGGGGGGTTTTATGACCAAGTTCTTTCTGCTAGGGTCAGGGGGGAGATGAATGTGTGTCATTCGGCGCTGGAGGTCACAATTAGCACACAGCCTTTAGTCAGATGAAACACACACACACACACACACACACACACACACAGTCGGGAGTTTGACTTCTCTTTCCATCTTGCACAGGTTTTTTTTAACTGCTACACATCTTTGTAATGTATGTACATGGAATTCAGAGCAGCGAGCATCAATCAATGCAAGGTCTCTCAAAATAAAATAATAACAATAATAATAATATAAAAAACAAACAAACAACACACTTTCCCCAAGCAGGCATTCCTCAGGGGGTGAGCAGAGGAGCAGGTTAATGCCTCGATGATTTATTCAAATATTGATCCGCTGAGAGGAGAGAGCAATTACCGGCGAGCAAAAACACTGCCTCCGACACCCATCATCCCTGGCGGTTTGCCGTACACCAACACTATTCATCAAGCACTTCTGTCATTAAGTGAGATATTTCTATTACTCCTGTCTGGGAAAATATGCATGAGTCACGCATCACTTAGCAACAACACTTAGCGAGGGAAAAAAAAAAGGATTTATTTGAAATGCAAATCCTGCTGGCGAAGCAATCAAACACAAAGGCCGCTGCATCGTTGCGGTTTTCAGTCAAAACCTCGAGCAATCGATCACAAAACAGGCTTCGACGGATTTTCAGACTCGCATCTCATAATCGGAAACTATTTGGGAGTGATGATTTATCGGGTTCATTTGGGGAGGAAAAAAAGCAGATTACGAGTGTCGGGAAAAACGAAGGGATGATGAATGGGGATGGAGAGAGAATTACGAGTGCCGTTCATCTTCTGAACGGTGACAGGAACTCCCCAGCTACGTGAACTTACCAAATCAAAGACTGCCACTGCAAATGAGGAGAGAAAATTCAGAATTTTTAACTTCAGAAGGTGGCAAGTCCCTGACCTCAGGTTTTTTTTTGTTTTTTTTCTCTCTCCCTAATAATGACAGTTTGATCTAGACTTACTCTGGATTTGAGTAACTACTCCACACAGATGAAGAAACTTGTCAATATATTCTGCACATCACATTTTTGGAACAGGTAGACTAGATTCTCTCATCTCATCCAGACAGACTGAATGGTGTGTACAGTAACACAAACTGAGCTCTGCTGGTATTTAATTGCAATTTAACATTAATCCTGGATCAGATTTTTAATTTTTAACAGCCTTTCAAATTGTTTGTGTTCTCTAATGAGACCGAAATGTTGATCATGCAAACTCAGCTCTTCACAAGTACCCTGGAGAGCTCTATACTTCTGTACTTGCTTGATTATTTGAAGTGAGTGCTTCATTTCAGGCTGTATTGAACATATTCTGTAGTATAGATAAGATAACTGGAGCTGGCACATACTTAAATGTAGAAGAAGCTTAATAGAGAAGTGTTTTAAGCACAGGATACTTGTACATAAGAAGTTAAGACCTCTTTTTGTAGACGGCATTTACCTCTTTGTACACAATTTTCTAACATCACAAAGCAAATTGGCCGTGACGCTGAAGGGAGTGTTAAAGTACTACAACTTTTTCACTCTGATGACCACGAGCGGCTAAAAAACAACAAAGCAGCATTACTTTAAGCTGTGCCGATTCATTAGCGCTACGTACATTAACGGACACAAAAGTAAACATGCTTGTATTAGGAAAAAATATTACATCCAACTAGCATGATGTAAATAATTCTCAGGAATTACCCAGAATTAACTGTACTTACATTTCACTGATTAATTATAATGACAGCAGTAACTATTACTTACTTTGTTACTATGCTTAAGTGTTATGTTGGTTTATATTACAATGGTGTTCAAGTCAATCCAGGACTTGTGATGAAATTTCTGGTGAATGAAGATGTAAAAAAGATTCACTTTTACAAAAGACTTACAGAAGACTTACATATTTACAGAAACACATTACGGCCTCTTGTAAAACGTGGCAATGACGTTCGCAGCCAAGGTGGCTCGGAGCCCAATACATTTGTTCAACATTCAGCTATCACCTTGACATTCTTGACATTCGACAGATAGCTTGTCACCAACATGTGTGAGAGACGCATCTGTCTGTGTGAACTGTACACACAATCATTCACCAACACCCTTCAGCTGGGAGTTATTGCCACATCCCCCATACAGTCCTGACCTTGCTCCAAGCCATTTCCACATGTTTGGGCCATTAAAGGAGTTCCTGGGAGGTCAGCGTTTCAGATGTGAAGCAGATAGTCAGATCAAAATTGTATTGCCGCATAACGTTGACCTGAAAAACCATAGCAACCTGAGATCATAACACTGCCTCCACAGGCTTGTACAGTGGACACTATGCATGATGGGTGAATCGCTTCATGCGCTTCCCTTCTTACCCTGACCTGCCCATCACTCTGAAATAGATTTAATTTGGACTTATCAGACCACATGACCTTTGTCCATCACTCCAAAGTCCAATTTTTGTGTTTCATAGCGAATTAAAGCCTCTCTTTAGTGAGGCTGATCAGTCACACAGCTGTATAGCCCCTGTATAGTGAGTTCTCAAAGCTCTTGGTTTTGGAACTGTTCTTCCAGGTTTTTATGATGTGTTGGACAGTTCTTAACCTAATTCCAGTAATTTTAGCAGTCAACAAAAAGTGTTTACTTTATTTAGTACAGGCCAATTTGACTCTTCCGAAACACAACATATTTTCCATAATTTTCCGACATGATCATTTAAGAATTGAGACGCTACTCACTGTATTTGTTAGGGTTAAAAGAAAATTAAATGCTTTAAGGTGTGTGTCTTTTTAAATGCATTTTTCTCTTGGCCTGGCATGGGACATAAATTTTTACTGTATTTCACAATATACCACACTGCAGTTGAATTTCCAAATCTGATTAGTCAGAAATTGTTACCCTCTTCTAGTTATTGCATATACAGCACATGGAGTGTTCTAATGTCATTACTAATGCTATCTTAATATGGATATACTACATACTTAATATTGAATTCGCTAGACTTAATATTAATTAATAACATACAGTACTTTTAGTACTGTATTTGTAAAAAAGCTTAAAGAACAAGTGAATTGTTTACATTGCTGCTGGATAATCAAGTCAATTCTTTTTACTACATTACTGTGAAATGGAGTTTGGACAATCATCACTGCATTGAATGCAGTCTCTAGACTGTTGAAACTTAAATGTTCTTTCTGATCAAAGACATGATCCTATACACTTCATGATGAAACTCTGACTCCAATACAAGCAGCTTTAAATCTAAAACAGGAAAGAAATCGTGAACCAAGCTGCTTTTATTGTTACACATAGGTTACCATTCCACACTGCTCTCCAACAAATACCATAAATCCACCTTTGTTATTATTATTCGTAGATTACGGGCAGCCACAGATCAGAAATCACTGTTAATGATTCAAAAATCTATCGGGTGCAAAATAAATGATAACAGTTCCTGGTGGACACGCTGCCGCTACATTGAAACCGCCACTGCACCCTGACCTATGCATTTTGGCAAGTGCACACGCTTCTGTATAATTGATGTCAAATTTCCATATTGGGCGCATCTGCGTAACAAATGCCATTTTCTACAGAAATTAACAGCAGAAAACAGGGAGGAAGGGAGAAACTCTTTCTGCTAGACAATCTGGCAGGTGTGAGAATTGGAAAGATACTACAATCGAACCAAACAAATGGAGGACAAACAAACCAAATCATTTCAAAAGGCCGTGCTGTGCACCGGTGCGTGCTGATCTTTAATGATCAATTTTTTACGAAGCAATTATCTTCCACCTGGCACAACCTTTAATACTTAAAATGAAGTATATAAACTCAAGTACGCCTAAAAGGGATTCATTTAGCTTAGAGGCAAAGCGCTTCAAGGCAGTTTTACTGGGTACATTATTCACATTATTCTTGCATGTTTAGGAGTCAGAAAAGTAATTACTTTGAATGTGCTCAGTTAAGTATCGGATTGCTCGCCCTCCCACCGCGTCTTCACAAAAGCACTACAGAGACTACAGGTCTTTCAGTGTGCATCTGGGTTTCTTTGGTTTCCTCCTAGTTTGTAAAAACAAGCCAGGAGGTAGAATTGCTCTGCTCCAGAACCACGCTGTCACTAAAAATTAATTTTCATTGAGTCCAAACCCAGTTAACTAGTTGAGGCATG
Organism: Leiocassis micropogon; assembly: GCA_028565275.1. Taxonomy (NCBI): domain Eukaryota; kingdom Metazoa; phylum Chordata; class Actinopteri; order Siluriformes; family Bagridae; genus Leiocassis; species Leiocassis micropogon. The sequence goes on from JAOVVA010000041.1 coordinate 2,333,776, forward strand.
AGTATTCATTTTTTTTTTTTTTTTCCCGATTTTCTCCCTAATTTAGTCGTGGCCAATTCCTCCCCGTCACTAGGGGGCTCCCACATT
>JAOVVA010000041.1:2356161-2376959 GCA_028565275.1 Leiocassis micropogon
TAAGTGTGACAAACATGCAAAAGAATAAGAAATCAGGAAGGGGGCAAATAGTTTTTCACACCACTGTATATATTTTTGTGATATAGACCACTCTAAAGCAAGCCACTCCTTTTCGTCCAAGCAGTTTGCATGAACAGGAGTGGCTAGTTTTGGAGTATTCTATATCACAAGAGATGTCATAAGCTGAACAATAAAGAACCCCAGGAAAGCACCACCATGCCATCATAATGAAGTACTGCTCTGTTTCAGTGGCAAGACTTTGATTGATGAATGTTACATTAATAACTTCTCCATTTGCATCACTAGTGTTGTTAGACGTACAAAAAAGTGAAAAAATATAGACCACACTCTGAGATTTGGAGCACCATAGAATGAAGGTCTGGCCAACAGCTAGTACATTATATACCATTTTAAACAACTACTGACATGGTACAGTAGGAGGTGAAGCCAGTAGCTGTTGATACTCAGTTGATATAGCCTACACTCTATATCTTATACTGCACAGTACTGTGCAAAAGTCTTGAGCCCCCCCTCCCATTTCATCATATTTAATTAAAAGAAATGGTTCACCACGACAACTTAAAAATTGAATGTTTATGTAACAACCTCATTTCCTCTCTCGTCTGTTCCAACCACTCAGCATTCAGCATCACCAGTATACTAATCATCGTTCTGATCATCAGTCATCATCTGCACCTGTTTCTCACTTTCCCCACAATGTTTTGTTCTTTCTTTTTATAATTGAATGATTCATAGGTCACTGTGTGATTTAATAAGCAAAAAACATTTTTCTGAATCTGCTCAGGTACAGAGACTGGACTGAAAATGAAAGTCAAAAAGTGCTTCAAAAGTGCTTCATGAACTATTCCTTAACTTCTGGCTTTTAGATCCAAAATATGAAGAAATGAGGGTTTGGCTTACGACTTTTACACAGTATACTGTAGTATAGGCACAGAGACTTTAGCGTGTTATAATGCTGATGAGGAAGATGATGACGAAGATGATGTTTCTGGTTAGGACTATAAACCTCTAATATTCTGATTTACATGCAAAAAGACAAAAAATGTAATCTATTTAATCTGAGTAAAAGTATTATATTTTAGAGAAGCATATTTAGGCATTTAAGGACAAGTATAGCAAAATGTATTACTGTTAAATGTTCTAATTATGTCCGCGTAAAAGATTTCTGAAAACAAAACTTAATTTAGACAAAATCTGAATATTAACCATTCAAAGATTTTACAGTACATGCACTTTATAAACAGTTTGCACATTCATGTCTAGCTCCTTGTTTTATATTCTTATTGCATTCTGAACTGCTATTTTTAAACGTTTCACTGCCCTTATTAGGTGTAATTACACACATGCATGGCTAGTTTTAATTTTACTCATCCATGAATCTCTTAAACTTGGCTATGCTACAGATTATAGATTACACACAAAACTATTACTGCATTTTTTTTTTCTTTGCTTTCATGCTTTATTTATTACATTAAAAACACACCAAATTTGTTTAAGGTCTTGTTTAAGATCTTAATAAGGGATGGTCAAAGCTGAGAGAATAAAGCACAAGTAGAGTTTAAAGATGATCATTACAAAAATAAATAAACTCAAAATCTGCTTTTTAAAATGTTCTATGAAGTTTTAACAGTTCTATGGCTTTGACTGCATTGTTTATAAGCATCACACACTTGTAAATTGCCCTAAGGTCAATCCTGCCTCTCCTCCATGGCATGCCCTTGAGCAGTTGGCTCCTACAGAGAGGATGACATAAGGTTTTTCATCATGTAACCTTTTACACCCTGCAATCAACACCCACTGCCAAAGGGGCACCAACAGGCCATGCAGTGAGAGAGTTCTAACTGGACAACAAACAGATAAAGGGCAGAATGAGGTTAGAGGCAGAAATAATGAAGATACAAGCAGGAATTTTTACTTTTAGTTACTCACACATCACAGATACTGCATTATGTGAAAATGTATTATGTGCATATGTTTTATTATGTTTTATTACTGTATATTTTGTGTTTTATTATAGCTGCACATACATTTAACCCCTACTGACCCTCCTTAGGAACTTAACCTTATTTCTCTAATCTTAACAGTTAATAGGTATTGTTTCTTAACATACTATGTATTGTTTCCTCTTTCTTTCTTTTTTTAAATAAAAAATCTCCATAGAAAATATCAAATGAACACATTATAGCAAAATGTACCTTGCAGAACAACCTCTATTATATATGTATAACAACTTAATTATTGCCAATTCTCCTGGCCTACTGAGGTCCCTAAGTTTTTTGATCCAGCAGCACTGTTTTTTTTTTTTTTTTTTAATTGCAGTTCCCATTTGTGCAATACTCTGTAACTCTTAGACAATGTGGAACCACTTTCAGGATATAACTGAATCCTTTTTTTCTCCAGCTTCAAGGACTTGTGTTGGTACCCCAAATCCTGCTGATCTTGATCTCTGGGTCTTTATATTTGGTCAGCTTTTCAGCTTCTTTGAGCATTGTAGGATCTTTTAGTGAGGCAGACAGACGACAGACACTGGAAAACCAACTCAGGTGAAAAATGTTCCCTTTCGGTTTGCTCTTTTGAAGGACAAAGAAGATGGAGAGTAGAGGTGATTAACAAGGGCTTCATGCCGAGAGAGAAGATGCAGGTGCTTGGCATGTGGTGCCTGATCTCTGGGGGCAGCAACGAGAGGTTAATGGAAGCTTACAGCTGCATTGGCTCTGGGACCCAGACTTGGTGACTTGATGGCAGCAGAGAAGAAGAGGGATTCAGTGTGTCCCTGTCTATGGAGGAACACCTTCAAGGTGTTTACTCATTCTTTTGCAGGGACAGCTAACTTTTTTCTGCTCCTGGCTCCTCCAGGAAGGTAAGTTTCTCACAGCCGAAATGAATTTCCTAGCCTCACAACAGAGCCACATGCTGCTTGGCCGTCCAGAACATTCTTGGCGCTGAAAGGTGGTCATTTGTAGTTATTGTCAACTGGTAACACTACATTGATCAACAGGCACTGTTTCTCCCTCTTGTTATGAAACCACAAATCCAGGCGGTTGATGCTATTGTCAGAGATGCCAAGCCATGCCATGGGTGAACTTCAGTTGATCAGTGGGTTATCTGGTGGAACTGGCCATGCTGTGGCTTTCTTTTGTGCTGCTCATTCTTCTTAGCTTCTAAGTCTGAATCTGAGGATTTGCTTAAAGGAACTGCTGAAACAATAGGCAATTTTTGACGCTAACTTGTTTGCCAATCATTGACGAATGCACTCCATGTTTATCCACACGTTTGCTTCTTGTTATCATGGTACTTTATTTGCTTTGTGCTTGGTCAGCCATTAGCCGAGCCTCTGTAAGGTGCATCTATTTCTCTTATAAGCTGGATGCCCTGGTGTCCATAACAGAGAGCAGCTACTGGTGTCACTAAGCAGGACCACAAGCTTGGACTTTACCTTCTTTTTATTTTTCTTTGTCTTCTTCTTATTATTATTATTTCTACAAGGGGATATCAAAAGGTTTTGAGCTTTTCACTTTTCATAAACACCTTGAACCCTTGAAGCACCTTGAGTAGAATTTACTATTGATGGTCTGGCACCCGGGGATGAATTCTCAATGCACAAAGCTGCAAATGCAGAAAAAGACAATGAGCATGCACTTGCACATGTCGATTCTCAGCCTGTGCCAAGCTTGTTGTGCGGACCGGATGGTCCGCTGTGGCGACCCCTTGCCGGGAGCAGCCGAAAGACCAGTAACATATATTTTTTTATTATATATTGTTAATTTAATGGCTAAGTAAGGAATATAGCTATTATTAGAAAACAATCGAAAAAGAGGCAGTGCATTAAAACCGTGTTCCCAATTGATTATTTTATAACAGCAGCACATCCTAGAGGGTTTTGTTAATCCACAGCAATTACTGTATTATTTACTGTATGATGTAAATCTATTATTTATCATTTATACATTGTACATTTACAGTTACGTTTAAGATTTACATTTATTTATGTAATATTAATATGTTTTCATATTACGCTTCACTCAAATCACACTCCTCATTTTTCAGTCTTATCTGTCAATATATACTGTAGCTCTATTCACAGGTATTTTTATGCTATCGTTTACTCAGACCATTTATTTGCAGGGTCAAAGTTCAACAGAAAATCAATCACCACTTAAGTAGAAGGAAATGACAGGTACTCGATCTCATTACTAACCAAACATATTGATCTGATTTGTTCATTATGGGATTTTTTACTACGATACAGCAACACAAATCTAACACAACTATTGGACTGTCTAATATCCTAACTGTTATAACTGCAGCAGTGACTAGGTGAACCATCCCGTCTCTGCTTTTATAAAGCACATGATTTTTTCCACCTCAGCCACCTGTTGTGCATCTCAATAGCTGAACACTATGTAGATGACAGGGATTTTCTCCCCTGTGTAGGTTGTAATGAATGGAAATAGCAGCTCTGTATGCGACTGCGTGTGTGTGTGTGTGTGTGTGTGTGTGTGTGTGTGTGTGTGTGTGTGTGTGTGTGTGTGTGTGTGTGTGTGTGTGTGTTAGTGCATGGGTATATTTGCGTAAGACGATATTATAGATATTAGATAAATAAATTGGTCTAGTCATTTCTTCATCAAGAGATTACACGAGAAGACGGAGGAAATGTTTGTGGAAGGTAAAATCAATGCTGATTCAATTCTCGCTCCCGTCTAATCTCTTGACTCATTGCTTTAATGTTTCCTGATGAATAGAACTGTATCACTGCTGTGGCAAAGAAGCATGTTTGTATCATTACCTGCTGATGTTCCAAGCAAAAGCGTGATCGCCAGGATAACATGAATAAAGCATGGTGCAAGTGGGTCAACAAGAAATGACTAGAACAATTTAAAGACATTTAAATGGATGCACACAATTGTACATCTTACCGGGATTAATGAACGAGGACAGTTTCTTAATGAGGTTCTGTTTTTTAATGCTAAATGCAGCTGCACACAGTGATTACGGGGTCCAGACACTGATTGTGAGCTCTAATCAACATTGTCTCAGTGTAGCAGGAAAAACAAGCTTTATACCCAAAATATACCAAGATAGATAAAAGAATTTATGCAAGGGTGACAGTTAATTTGTGAATTGAGAAGAAGGCTCAGGTGCATGACAACTTAATGTGACTTGTCAAATAATAACACGACCTGTAGCATTAATATCCATTACTGAAAAAAATTCTCAAAATGAAAAATCAAATGAATATGGACAAAAAAACTTATTGATTGATGGATTAATATAGAAAAGTGTACAAGTCTTTCGCAGAGGTGGGCAAAGTACACGTATCCTGTACTTCAGTAAAAGCAAAGATTTCCGGGGGCAAATATTACTCAAGTGTAAAAGTGGAGGCCTCCATGTACATGTGTACATGAGTAAAAGTAAATACAGCAGAACCTGGGATTACGAGCATAATTCATTCCTGAAGTGGGCTTGTATTCCAAAACACTCGTAAACCAAATTTTTCCCATAAAAAATAATGGAAACTCAAATTATTCGTTCCACAGCCCAAAAAAATAAATACATAAAATTATTAATACAAAATATAAAGTAAAAAAAATATATATATATTAACCTGCACTTTACCTTTAAATTTTTTTTAAATAAATCCCGACAGATAGGTGTTTCCATTTATGTGGGCAGGCGCTGTGTGTGTGTGTTTGGGTCTGTCGTTATGTGTGTGCGCATGCGTAAGTTGACACCGTGGCGGTTCACAAACACACACACACTAAAGGCGAGAGAGACAGAGTGTGTGAACCGGCACGGTGTCAAATTATGTGCGCGCACACACATAACGATAGGCTGAGGGAGAAAATGGATTTTTAACCTTCTAATAAAAAAAGTAAAAATAAATCCTGACAGATGTGTTTCCATTTATCCGCGCAGGTGCTGTGTGTGTGTGTGTGTGTGTGTGTGGTGTGTGTGTGTGTGTGTGTGTGTGTGTCAACGACAGGCTGAGGCAACAACTGGCTGAGGGAGAAAATTCGTGCACGGATGTTGATTATACCAGTGAGAGACGAGCACTAAGACCCAGCAGGGGAGACGATTACCCACTTGCAACAAGAAGCGCATGCGTGATACTGTACATGATACTCGGTACTCGTAAACCAAGACTTGCTCGTTTTTCAAGTCAAAATTTATTAAAAATCTTCGCTCGTCTTGCGGAACACTCGCAAATCGCGTTACTCACAATCCGAGGTTTCACTGTACTCACTTAAATTTATTTAACTATTAAATTGCAGGGCTTGTATTAGCTCACCATAGCATTTTTTATAGTAAAAAAAAACTCTTTCTCTCTCTCACTCTCTGCTACTGAACATCCTGAAAGCTCTGCTTTTGACTTACTACTAGGTAAGTCTCAAAGGAAAGGCAAGTCACCTAAAGTAGACGTGTGCTATCTGCCACTGACTCTTCACTTCTTAATAAAGGTTCTTTAAAGATTTAGTCAAGTTGGTATTCTTTGCAAGCAGGTGACACAAAAATGAGACATGTCTAGTAAATATAAAACACATCAATAGCAAAATTTGACCAGAAATATAAGTGTGCAGATAAATATGTCGATAGCAGTGCAGACGTTCAAGGCTATACTGCATGGTAATGATGTAACCCTTGAGAAATATTTCTCCACCCTATGCATTCATTCCTGAGATCAGAATCAATTTCAATCTAAATAGATGCACAATTTAATGCATAGTTTGAAGGCATACAGATTCTCTTAGGTCTTAGATCAAGGCATATTCCCATTTCTATTCCTATATTCAAATGCCTATAAATCTACTCCACCTTATCAACAGGTTCCTTGCCATCATCTCCAACCTCTCAAGGACATTTGATGAGACACTTTCATACAGCAACTGCTTTAAAAACCGCCGCCCACTTCAGTGTGATTGCAGGAACTTTGTCCTCTAAAGCGACCCTCAAGAACAGACTACGAGAGCAACCTTTATATGTTTTGCAGTGAAAGGTTTTACAGCATGATCCATCTGTCTCTCCACACTTCCTCTTCGCAGACAGAGAAGGAGTGCTTTGAGCTCCATAAACAGCGGTAGGTAGAAATCCTAAGGCATAAAAGCCTGGCTGAGCTTTCAGCGGAATGACAGAGAGTGCGTACTGTGTGATCCGAAGCCTGAGACAGAACACAGAAAGAAGAAAAACAATCATCATTGACTATGCAGCAGTGCGATAAGGACAGGCGAGAAGACAGATGTTTGGGCATCAGAGACTGGAGGGGGATTAGAGGAACGGCGGAGGAAAAGGAGACGTGGAAAACGAGGAGAGGAAAGATGAAGTGGAATAATTGCCAAGCAAACAGAGGCGGCCTTCATTTAGATCCATGAACAACATCCATCTCTGTCCTGATGATCGGTCCTTAGGAGCCAAAGTCATAAACAGCTCATCAGGTTTTTCTTTTTTTTTCCTTCTCATTATGATTGATAATTAACAATCTATCAAAAGGTCACTGATTACTCATATAGAAAAGAGTTGCAGACACAATGCTCTGCAGCTCATATCATCATTTCTCAAATGGGAAAAAAAAACAAAAGGCAGGAAAAAAGAGATTTTGTAACTAGAACGCTGATCTGAAATTCATCTGTTTGCTTTGTAAGAACACTTTTTTTTTTTTTACCTATAAAAATTTTATGTTAAAAGCATATATATTTATAAGACAGCTTGGACAAATCCAACTCTAAAACCCCATCGCACTCATGAGTCATGTTCCCACTACTTCCTCAAAAAATTGGGTGAATGCAATACACCTTGGCACTGGAACGAAATAGAAACTGGTAAGGTTACGCAGTGATGTCTCTGTTGATGTGCATATTTCAGTACATGTACATGTTAAAAAAAAAAGCCTGGTGAGGATGTGGTCGAAGCAAGACGCAAGGAAGAACCTAATGAGGATGTATTACCGATTTCAGTGATGTACTACAAGCACAGGTTGGGGTTCTGACTGAGCCATCATCGGGATGTCACTACATTGCTGCTAAGCCTATGGAGTTCTCATAACGACCTCTTCAGGCCTGTGCTGTGATCATGGTATGAAGTCCATATCATGTTCTTCTGATGCTTACCACCTTTATGGCATGCTTGGAGCAGCAGATTTTATCACGTCTATGTCATGTTCAGAAAATTTTATATACTGTAAATACTGGACCCAATTCCTCACACATCACTTGGTGATGAAAGGCACTTTGCGTGTCAAGGTAATTATTCCAACATGCCAGATGCAATGACAACATAGTAAGCTCATGATAAGCACCTGGTGAGAGTGCAGTGTGGTCTGAATGGATGTACTGGTAGCTCGGTTAGACCTGGTGAACATGTGATTATACTGTATGCATATGCGTATTAAATTAGTTATAACATGATAAATTATTTTATTTTATTGTTCTTGTTGTCTTATGATAATATGATATATTTAATATAGGGTTATGTCAGTCATAAATAGAAATTATATAAACAATTGTATTTCTGATCTTCGAAAGAAAAGTCTAAAATCGCTTTGCTCAAGATGCTACCAAAAATCAACAAATCCAAGATCGGGAACATGTGACGTTAACGCCGCAGGATGTTGTTTACATCACAAAATATTTTCCTTGATCAGTATTCAAAACAGAGAGCAATTGTTGTTAAATTATGAATTAAATTTAATGCAAGTCAGGTTTTTTTCCCTTTTTTATTTATTGATTTTAGGTATCTATTTGTATTCTTTTCAAGTGCACATTGTTGTCAAATAATTTCTCACCTGCTTCTTGACATGCTCAAAACAAAACCTCAAGGTTATGAAACCTTGCACTGATGTTAACACTGGCTTCTTTTTTCTTCTTCTTTTTTTTTTCAAGTCATATAAGTGTTATTAATGTTAATCCAAAACAATACAAATCTTTAATTAGTTTTTTTTTCTTTCTAGGAATAGAACTCTAGAAAATTTTTTCTATTACAGTTTCATAACAGGAAACCTTTACATTACATAACATGTCTTTTATATTATATACTAAAGTATACATACTATTTATCAGTGCTGCATAATTAATTGCATAAAAATTTAAATCACAATATTGACCTGTGCAATTATTTAATAGCCAAAGGCTACAATTCATTACAGGTAATATACAGTAAATGCTCTGTCAGAATTTTATGCACGGTTTGACAATAATCAAAGTATTTGTACATTTTTAAAAATACATTTGAGTTGATAAATAAATATTGACAAACTTACTCTAGATGAGATCATTTGTGCCATTATTTGGTGTTAGTCTAAATAAATACGTTCAAACAGAAAATGTTAAATTTAATAGTTAAAGTAATTTTTTTTTTATTTATATATATTTTTTTTTTATCAATTTGTGCAGCCCTAGTATTTATCAATTTATACTTAGATTTACTGTCACTTCCTGTTATCACTTTAGATTACAGCTGCTATAAACATTCCCTCAGGGACATAAAGAGAAAATAAATGTTACTCATCATGTTTTACAGGACAGATGAGTTCACACTCTACAGGTTCATGGAATGTTGAAAAACGTAAAACTTACAGCTTGATCTCCGACTGCCACAATGTGCTGAAAGTCTCCTTCATTATTATTTTTAATTTTTTTATTTTATATAAACAGCTTCTTACACAGAGCGCTACATCATACCTGCAGATGAACATCTGTTTATGTGGAACATGTGCTATGCAAGTCCCTGTGAAAACTGTTACTATAGAAACGACAACCCATTAGAACGATTGCATTCACACTGTACAGTATAAGCCTGTAACTTACATCTGATCAATCTGATTTGAGATTGATTCCACAGTGGTGCTCCGGTGACCTTCAGACTCACGAGAACACAATCTACTGATGGAAACAGACATAAAAAGTGATCCTACATGCCATTCAACTTAATCATTTCAGTTAGAAAGAGTGTGAGAAAGAGAAGAGGAGAAGAAAAGTGTGAGCAGAGTTTCAGAGGAAGCATGACTCAGCTGGTTGACATGTTAGCCTTCTAGCCTCGTGTAGTCACTTCCCTACGTCTTCCCGCGCCGCCGACACACCGTCACCCAGCCCACTCTGCTAACAAAGCTAAAACGATGTGCTCCACTTAGCTTAAACCCCTCCTAGCACTTCCTTAACCTTGTGCTGAGACAGCATCATCGCGTTAATAGCATTCACTTACTTTTCAGCCCATCTATGGAGTCTTGCACAGGAATTGAGAAAGCTCCTGCAAAGAACTGCAGCATGACATTAAAGTGGAATCAACCCGAAGTTTTTTTTTGTTTTTTTTCTTTTGCATTAACTCTTTAACTCATGGTGCCTGCATAACTGTTAGGGAAGTGATAATAACTGTACAATGAGAAATACTGGCAGGTTAAAATTGATAAATAAATGCATGAATAAAGCCGTGGTTGTTTGGGGGGGGGGTGTGGAACGAGTTTGAAACAGGCTCACTGCAGCACTTTAAAAGTGACATCAGATGTTTGATGATTAATCGATCTTTATTATCACTTACTAGCTCTGTTGCACATTGTGACAGGTGGATGATCTGTCTCTCCTTCTCTCCTTCTCTCTGTATCTCTTTGCTTTTACTTTTGAAAGCAGAGAAAGTTTAAAAAGCAAATGGTCTGAATCACATTTATTTATTTCATTTATATATACTGTACGGTACGTGCATGAATCTTTCAATCTCGCTCTTAAAATGGATGCAGATAAACAGTCCTCCACTATTGTTGTCTTCTAGTATCCAGTAAAACTGAATGCAACGGCACGTGTGGGGTTAGAAAAAAAACAACAACTGAACATTGTAAAGAATTTCTTTCTAGCACTAAGTGTAATCTGATGAAGACTGTAAATAGATGAACCAGCAACACACAATGCTTCCATGCATCATATCATTATTAAAATCCTGGTTACTGCCAGGGGTCGAGGGACACTATGTACCTTTACTTTGTTAGTTTACTTAAGTACATACTGTAACTCTTGTATCTGTACTTTACTTGAGCAGTTTTATTAGTGTATACTGTTTACGTATATATTCCACTACATCCTACAACAAATGTCTGTACTTTCTACTTCACTACATTTTTTGCATGGCGGTGTGTTACATAACCAGGGTGATATGTGGGATTTAAAGAGGCGACCTGCTGACTATTATGTGTAATTGACTTGCCTTAATGCAAATGCTTAATGTTTAATCATGTTTGAGAGCAGGTGTTTGCAACGAAAATAAGATTCACAGTCGGGAGAGAGAGAGAGATAGAGAAAGAGAGCGAGAGAGAGAGAGTCCTTACTATGATTTAAAGATTACTGTAAGCTTATAGAACCTCAGTATATTTGATATGTAACTAAATGTGAAGGTAATTCTTTTGTACTCTTACTCAAGTTCAAATATAAAGGGGAACCTCTACTTTTACTTAAGTAATATTCTAACTTTGCCTTACTCTGATTACACCAAATGATACATAGCCATGTACATGTACACATGTAGCCCATCTTTTTTTTCCCCATGTATACTATCACATGTTTCCTCAGAACCATGTGACACCAGCCGACCGCATCGTTTTGAACTGCTCGCTCACGCACCATTGGGGGCGGCATAACACTCGAAGGACAGCCCTATCCGCTGATTCCGCTTGCGTGAGCTCACAGACGCCCCTGATTGGCTTGTAGAGCCGTGATTAATGTGGGAGCACGAAGTACCTCTCATCCCTCCCCTCTGAGAGAGCTCGGCCAATCAGCTCTCTCTAGACCTCCGGCTGTGAGACATTACAGCATCACCCGGGAATCGACTCGCGATCTCCAGATGATAGGACGAGCGCTTTACCACTGCGTCACACGGAGGCCGATAACAGGCCACTCAATGTTTTGTAAATAAGTTTGCATACTAGTGTCATTTTAGTGCAATAAGTGCTGCTTTAATGCTCTCTAATTTTTGGTTAAAATCTTGAGGTTTTTATTTTTATTTTTTGGTTGGACTTTAGTCCTGGATCCACCCCCTCCCACCCCCCATCCTATTATTGGTTGATTATTCTAATGTGTTCACTTGTTCTGTGTCACAAACAACTTTGGCTACTCCCCTTCTTCCATCTTACGTTTAGCATTGTTCTCTGTTTCCACACTTCCTTCCTGGTTTTGATTATGTGGCTTAATAGTGACAGATAATTGAGACTGTCATCAGGAGTGATTGATTCCACAGTAAATGAATCATTAAAAAATATTTAAGGCTTTCCATTTCTTTTTAATAGCTACCAAAAAAATATTGATGTAATATTTCACTTCTTTACTGGAGTAAGAAGAAAAAATCAAAGAAACATGAAAGAAGTATTTAGAATGTATTTGAGAAATCTTTTCACCAATATTATGATGACATTCATCTCTCACTGACACATTCAATAAAAAAACTCTTGGTCTCTGCCCAACATTTTGGCATTTCACTGCATTACCATTTTGTAATATACATATTTTTTAAGGAAGGATTGCTTCATATCCCCATAAACCATTTCTCTCTGTTCTACATGAAGAAATTCCAATGCATATAGTTTTAATTCAAGCTCGAACCTTATCTTACAATACAGTCATTATTTTATGTATTATGAATTACATCAAACACTTAGATTAAAAAGCATTCCCCACTCCGAGTGTGAGTGTGTGTGTGTGTGTGTGTGTGTGTGTGTGTGTGCAAAAATAACACAACCGTTTAGCAGCAATGATTTCACATGGTCACCTCTTTTAACCCACTATCAGACTCAGACATCATCCTGGAGTAATTTGTTTTTCTGACACTCCACTGGCTCTGTAAGGTTTGAAGAAAGTCTTGCATGAACAGATCCTGCTTACAACACTGTCAGGGTTTTGGCTTAGCCATTAGTTTAGACCAAACCTCTTCTTCCTTAACCATTCTCAGGTGAACTTCCTTGAATGTGTACGATTTTGGTCCTGTTGAAACCCAGTTTTTAAACACCTCAAAGCCTGATATTTTTCTTTTATTGGTATTTTTTACAAGGCTTGATTCTTTTGGGCCTGAGCTGGAAAAACAGCCCCAGACAATGATACTCCCACCACCGTGATTCAGTCGAAATAAGCTTTTATTGGGAGTAATCTGTTTTGGCTTTTCACCAAAGATGATCCATCTTTAGCTGAGCAAAGACTTTAGTTTCAGACTTACAGTATCTACCTAGAGAAGAGACTTTCAAATTTCTTCAGGCTTTCGCAGTTGATTTCAGAGGGGCTGATTTGTAATTTTTTGACAGAAGAGGCTTCTTCTCTTTGGAACTCTTGACTAGATGCCACTTCTGTTCAAAGTTTTCCTCATAGTTGATTCATAAAGCCTTCAGATTTCTGTTATCTTTTTAAAGACTTTTTTTTAAACAACTTACTATTCTCCTTGTGGCCTTGCATGAAATTGTGGAGGTGTACCAACCGTATATTTGCATTTAATTTTATTTTGTATTTCATTTCTGTTTAACAAAAAAGTTTTTTCGTTGGGATATTTAAGTACTGAATTATTCTTATTGATTAGGTAGCTAGGTAGTTGCAATGGAAAAAAAACTTACGTTACGTTAAAGTTTGTTTCCTAAAATTTTATTATTGAATTTGAAGTTTTAAAAACAGCTGTTTTTGTTTTCTTTATTTTTATTTTAGTAATGAAGATTTATTTGTTTCCAAAAGGGGTAATAAAAACAAGCAAACAAACAAATGTTGGTATTGGCAAAGGCAGTTGTCCAAATTATTGTTTTAAATATTCTATGCAATTATTATTATTTTTTTAGGATGCAACGCCACCAAGCGTTTAAGTGATTCCCGCTCACTATTATTCGTGATTTTTTTTTTTTTTTTTTTGCAACCAGATTTCTTCTGCAAAGTTGCGGATTTAGCACCATCCCTTCAGGTTTTAATAATGTGTTTTATAGTTCTTAACCCAATAATTCAAGTCATTTCAGCAATCTCCTTAGTTGTTTCCTTGATCCAGCAGCCCTCCCGAAATACATCTTTTCTACCACCACAAGATATGACTTCAGACATTTGGCAGACACCCTTATCCAGAGCAACTCATATCTCATTATACATCTGAGCAGTTGAGGGACTTGCTCAAGGGCCTAATAGGGACAACTTGCAGGATTTGAACCTGGGACCTTCCGAACCATAGTGCAATGCCTTAACCACTGATCTACCCCTGACCCATCCGCAAATGGATGTTTAAAAGATGAAAAGCTACTCATTGCAACAGTTTGGGTTAAAAGAATGGTTGCTAACTGAAACACATTAATCACTGCATACATTTTCCAATTAAATGCTTTTTCATTATTTTCTTATTTAAATCCAGATGTCGACTTATTTGCATTCAGTCATCATTTGCATTGTATCAAAAGTAAGCAAGAAATCTTCACATATTTTAGCTGAATATCTCACTTCCATATTATTTACAGGCTTTCGCTTCAGGTTTCTTAAATGTACAGTAGTTAACACTTGAATGGAACAAAGTGATAGAGGCAGAATACATCAATGTACAGTATAATGGAACACAGCTACAGCTCAGAATGCTACATGTATACAGTATAAGCAGCATTCATCATAGACATGGCCTCACATTACAGTACATAAGCATTACATAAGATATCTTATCACCTAAACATCGGTTGACATGAGCCCACTCGTTTTGCCTACACAAATATACATACTGCGAGGACAAAAATCAGCCTGCTCTGTGGCAGCCTGGCAACAGCCTGTATGCTAACCAAAGCTTTTAGGTGCTCTTGTCCAGGCTAGTGGTACATGAGAACAAGACAGCCTCGTTTTGAATTTAACGACATGAACAACATATGTAGAGATGCATCTGCGTGTGTGGGTGTGTGCATCATGCAGCTCTTCCTCTAAGCCCAATCAAAATGCAGAGTGCACTTTAAACCAGAGGATTCGAGAGACTCCGGGAGGCTGAGCGTTGATTGACGAGTCAGTAAGAGAGGTCTTCGCAGAATTGACAGAAAATTAAAGAAAAAAAGAAGAAGAAGCGGAAACGTGATTATGCTCATTGGCAGGGTTGAAACAGTGTAAACTCGGCCAGTCTGCTCTGCAGCCCTGTACCACACTGCCCCCCGGAGGTGTGCTGAGAAAGTGCTGTGTGCATCGTTTATCTCTTCGTTTCGAGCACTGCGAGTGGTGAGAGGGGAGTGAAGGAGAACATTTCAGCTATTTTAGGCAACAGCAAAAAAGCATCATGTCAGTAAAATAAAAGAAGGCTAGGAAATTATGAGAGTTACAGCTGTAAGTGTTACAGCTGTCAGGAACAGATTCCTACATTAGTCATGTCATGTATTTGTGTTTCTGTTGCTCCTGACTTCTACCCACTGCAGTACTGCTACTGGTTGATCGCCCTAATGTCTTAGCCTGTTCTGTCTCTCGACTTGCTTTCCTTTTGTTCATATTGTAAAGTCTAAACATGCCTTTTATCCAAATCCAAGTCCAAGCATTGTTCTCTGTTTCCTTGCTTTGATCCTGATTATATTTTATTTTTGTTTTTATTTTCTAATCATGGACTATTCTGATGTAATCCTCCTGATTTTTGCTGAATCTTCAGCTGTACGTCAAAGCCACATGTGAGATGTCTTGTTTTACTTTCATAAGTCCAGATTGTATTAAAATAAAATGTAATCAGAGCTATCTCTGAGAGTGCTCCTTGTGTTGTTCTAAAAAATAATATCAGATTAATTAAAACAGAGTTAAGTGCAACAATAAAAACGTGAACATAAGAACAACCGGACAGATAGATCGATAGGTCGATAGATATTGAGGGTTAGATATTGAACATTGACCGGAGGTCCTACCACGGTTGTAAAATGGGAATAAATTGGCCTCCACAGTCCCTAGTTCGACTACAGAGGTTCCCAGATGGATGGATGGACGGATACATTAATCAAGTTTGGTTTTAGTTTAGGGGTGCAATATGGAGACATATTGACAAGGTCAAGGCATTATTATTAGTCAGAGCAACATAACCCAGTCATTAAAGAGATCTTGGCCTTTATGTGTGGCTTCTCACACGTATTAATTCACCAAAATGTGGGAATGAATTCTAAAAGATCGATAAAGAAAGATATTGCCTCAATATGTATTTACTCTCTCTCTCTCTCTCTCTCTCACTCTCTCTCACTCTCTCTATGACCTGTCCAGGGCTCTGCAGCCTGAATGAAGCTTAAAACACACTTTCTTTCAGGGCTCAAGTCCTTTCAGGCTGTAAAGGCTCCGCAGGTTACAGTTGCCAGTATGCAGTTGCCATGCTGAAGAATATTTTACACGAAATATTTTCATCACAAATTTTTGACGTTTAAACCTAACCTTATGTAATCGGATCACTCTGGCATGGTAACGTATTTCGGCAAGGAAGCACAAATCATCAGAACCCCTGGTTTATGTGCGAGGGGGTGGAGCTGTGTGGAGAATGTGTGAGAGGAGGGATATAAACACCGGCATGGCTTCAAGGAGGAAAACGGATTGTGTAACATACCATCAACCTACATCGATACAAACGGTACGGTTTCATCCTATATCTCATTTTAAAATTATATCGATATACCTTAAAAATCGATATACCGCCCAGGCCTACCTTTGTCCCTAACTACAGACTCTGACAATGATTTTTGGATTGGCCAGATAAATCACACATCGATTTTATGCACCAGCCTTCCATAACCCCACATTACACCTGGCTGCTGAAATCCTGATATTGATTTCGCATTGTAGTCAAAAAAAGTAGTGCGTTAGTGTGTAGGACACCAACTCCCACGAGGAGTAGCAAGAGTGCTGATTGTAAAACACCTGCCTGTCCGGGGACTGACGAAGCCCCATGTCTGTAGAAATGCTTTCATAACCCTGTCTTTTGTAAATGTTCTTTAAAGGTCATGTTGAACCTGAACAGAATTACACACTTCGGAGATATAGAAGTTACTGTTAAAACCATTTACACAAAAATAACACAGGAAAGTAACAAGTCATTTGATGAATATTCCTTGATGAATAATTAACTACTAAAACATTTACTGTTTGTTTAGAGCCGGCACGTAAAGATCACAAACTGGCAATAAAAGTTTCAAAAAGTTTCCAAGTATATGCAAATTTACTGTACTGTACATGCTCCCAACTAAGCAAAAAACTTCATCAGGATTAAACTCTGTTGCTCCTTATATTATTAACATCACAGATGCTCATGGGACCTCTGAAACTCCAAATGGTCCATAACCTATAATGAAGCAGGCTTAACTGATTTTCCTTCCTGCCTTTTTTTTTATTTTTATTATTAAATAGCCTCAACACTATTCTTTAGACTTCCCATTAATGCTGCACAAATCTGCCCCCTTTCTACTGGTCTGCAATTCATTCTCTGAGGTCTCTGCAAATCTCTGCTGAGTATTTCAGCCGCGGGGATGCTAATGGTTTAGTCAATAATACCTAATAATAGGAACTTTTATGAAGGTGTCTACTCTTTTTTTTCTTTCTCCATAGAGACTGGCTTATCTTAAAACTGGCTTTGGGCTGATCAATTGATTTATCAATTTATCAATATGTTACAACTGGTCCTATCAGCACAATAGACAAAGGAAGAAAAATGGGCGAAGAAACTGTCATTCTGAACACAAATAAAATCCGCCAAGAATGGGAGGTGCGGCTTGTAAAAATGTGCCGAGTCTTTCCTGATTTTTATTACTTTCTTCATTGTAAAACAATGCCATCTAAAATATGCAACAATCTCCTTTGAACAGTTGATATTGAGATTGAGATTAGAGCCTTCATAACGGCTCTAATCTGTGGTGCTGTTTGTTAACTGGTGATTTCTGAAGCTGGTAATTTTAAGTGAACTTCTCCTCTGCAGCAGAGGTATCGTTTTGGTCTTGCTTTCCTGGGATGGTCTTCATGAGAACAAGTTTCATCATGGTGCTTGATGGGTTTTGCAAATGCAAATTTTGTTCTTGTTACTTAATAATCCAATTCCATATGTGCTACTTTATAGTTTGGAAATCTTCAGTATTGTTCTAGAACATAGAAAAATTAATCCAAACTTTTGACTGGTACTGTGCATAAAAATAAACTAATTAAAATATGGAACTGTTTTTTTGTGGAAGTAAAGGTAGGGATGATTTCTTTCTAGCCATGTCTGTAAACTTGTTTCTTTAAGTGTTAAAATTAAAAAGAGAAAAAAGAGCTGGGCCAGAGTCACGTCTTTCATGTTTTTCATGCCCTTCAATCAACATAATGCATTTAAACAACATGGGTGATAGTTGGCTGTCCAGAAAACATTCGGGGCTGTCCCCAATCACATTTTATTAAAAATAAATAAATAAATAAATCATACCGGTTAAAATCAAACAGCTTTAAGAAAGGAATAAAAGCCCCAAATATACCAAAACTGTCTTCAAATTACCCAATAATAGTCCTAATCAGAAGGAATTACCCTCTAAGTGTTCGTGATTGACTGGGCAACCAAAAGAACCGCTCTATTACAGATATGAACTGCAGGGGATGCTGGGATATTCATGCACACCCCCATGTCCGACTGAAATGAGGAACGCTTGGCACAATTTCAAAAGGGGTGTAGTGTCCCGCGACGACTTCAGACCTTATTACCAGGGGATATTTTTTACTCTAGTCATTATACTCCTATTGGACCTTCATTTGGGAAAGAACAAGGGGGGATCGATATAGCAATAACAGTTAGTCTAATTAGAAATGTTAAATGTGGTTACCAGATTTATGTAGAGTTTGGTGAACTAAAAGTGATCAGGTGCAGGAAAAGTAAAAAAAACAAAAACACTTAACATTTGTTTAAAATTATAAGAGAATGAATAGAGTGCACGACAAAATGCAAATTCTCAAATGAATACAAAATGGAGCCTATCTCAACTACGAGGAGAGCTTTTGTGGAAATAAAGGAGAGTGAGTACAAGCAGAGCGAAGGAGCGAGTCTCCGAGTCATTCAAATAAAGCGAACGGCCCAAGAGCCCACTTTCAAAAAGGAAAAAGCTCCCTGCAAGGAGATAAGCAAGACTCTGAGAGCTGCGGGTGACGCCTTTTGTTAAAACGTGTGGCGTTGCTGAGGCACCCTAATGAATGGCACTTGCCGTGTCCATGGAGACAGAAACAGTGAAATCCAGAGCTGAAGCCGTTTGTCTCCAACTCAAGCCGAGCGGTACAACCTCGCAAGGAGTCGAACAACGTGTAGCATCACTTTACAAGCACGTTATAACTCAGCTGTGAGGAAGTGAGAAGGTCAGCAGGTGTCTATTTTCAAGCTGACAGACTGTGAATCCAGATCCAGATCCAGTCTGCAAAGCCCAACATTCATAGTACTGGATGTGTGCGTAAAAACGTGAGCAGTATAACACTAATTACCTGACAAAGCCATTGACAGAGGTCAATTTCATATCCATTAATAAATGTCCATTAGCAGACACACTGCAGCTACCTGTGACCTTCAACATACAGACAGCACTTTTTTTTTTTCTTTTTTTCACCAAAGCTTCATTTTAGTGGACCCATTTCTTCTATCAATGTTTAATTAAGGCACTTTGGAAATAAAGATTTTAACTATGCACATTCAATTATAAAACCCAATCTAGATGTACCATTTCCAATCTCCAGCTAGCTAAGAGCATCCTGTGCTTAATAGGCCTACTGACCTTGTAAGGCATAACAGGCATGAATATTTATATATTTTTTTTAAGCAAGCCAGTTGCTTGGGAACATACACTGCTTAGCTGGAGTCTGCAATTCCAGCATGCTTAAAGGCAAAACCGGAGCTATTCTAATGGTGCCTTTTAGGGTCGGTTTGGGGTCATTCTGACATTAGCTCTCATTTCGTAAACTTTCATGGTAATAGTTTGTAAAATGGACTTTAGGAGATTCCTATTTGCTGGTGCACATGAATCAAAAACTCACTAAAACCATCTGGATTTATTAAATTATACCAAAATAGGATAAAGATTTTTTTGTCTGAGCATCCGAATTCAATGCAGTTTTTATTATATTATCTAAAAGAACAAATATAGAAGGTACAAAAAGTCTATCATATACTCATTCATTCACTTGACATCTATACCACTTTATCATGTATACAGGGTCATCGGGGGGCCTGGAACCTATCCCAGGAGACTTAGGACGCAAGGTGGGGTACAACCTGGACAGGGCACACATATACAATCACTAGCACATTCGCACACTGCGGGCAATTTGGGAACACCAATTAGCCTGATCTGTATGTCTTTGGAACATGCAAACTCCAGACAAACCCAAGTGAACATCGAACCTGGAACCTAGTCCCAACCACTAAGCCACCCAAAAAGTCTATTATCATGTAGACTTTCTTATATGTAGCAAAGCAGCAGGAGTCATTATTTTCCAACTGAGAAAAGCTACTCCTCTTGTTAAACATGTTAGTGTTTGCTTCAGGAAATCTTTCAGTCACGGCTGAGAATTGCTACTCTTTTGTTAAAAAGGTCAATGCTTTATTCAGCGAATCTTTCGGTTGTGACTAAGAATTGTTTGACCAGGAATTGCTCATTGCTATTTCAATCGGTGCTTGACTCAGTGAATCATTCAGTCATGACCAAGATCACAAACTGGCAATTCATTGTTTGTCTCAGTGAATCATCCGGTCATGACCAAGATTCTCTCCTGTCTCATTCTGCAAGTCATTGTTTGACTCAGTGAATCATCCGGTCATGACCAAGATTCTCTCCTGTCTCATTCTGCAAGTCATTGTTTGACTCAGTGAATCAT
>JAOVVA010000041.1:2382230-2395885 GCA_028565275.1 Leiocassis micropogon
TCTCTCTCTCTCTCTCTCTCTCTCTCTCTATATATATATATATATATATATATATATATATATATATATATATATATAAGATGCAAAGGAAAGGCAAAACCGATACTAAGTAAAAGCACAGGAAATGAAAAGTGCATCCTCCCAAACAGCACAGCGTTAAACCATATACAGCAAGAGAGCGGCAACCGATGAGAGCTTAACAATGATTTTCACAGAAGACACGGAAACCAAAAACAGCTCAACATCTACTGTATATCTCCCTACCCAGTAAAGCTACAGTAAGTTGTCAGGAATCTTGCTTTCTCGTTTTCCAAATCAACACTATAAATCCCGTTCCATCAAAAGGGAACACCCTGCTGTTTTGTTGGTCAGATGGATTACCAGCACCTTTAAGGATTTCTAACTGGCTCTGACTTTGCCGGAGCTAGCCTCTTAAATCCGTGCTCCAAGCTAAAGCACATCCAGAACGCTTGAATAGAAGCAGCTCGATGTCGTGAAAACTCTGCCTGCTTTTCATTAACATTGTTTTTTTTTTTCCACCATGTTTAGTCAATTGAGGACTTTCTGAGCCATAAGACTCTCTAATGACACACTTCATAGCCATTGTATATCCACAGAGATGTAAATTTACATAGTATAGTTGGGTAGGTAATGGTAAGGGCCTAAGCAGTCCTGTGATTTGATCTATTCTTGTTACTAGCAGGGCGGCACATGGCTTAGTGGTTAGCACTGTCGCCCTGCACCTCCAGGGTCACCTCAAGTCTCCTGGGACAGGCTCCCCCCGCGACCCTGTATACAGGACAAAGTGGTGCAGTATAGAAGATGAGTGAGTGGGTACTCTTGGAAAGTACATGGAAAGTTCCTGGCAATGAACAGACAGCGTGTACTGTCCTCTATATACATCCTCTGTATATTTTGACAGCGAGCTAAACTCCACCCTCATTAAAATGACAGACACAGTGTGTCTCTTTCCAACTTTTAATAGGGTAAAACTATAAAATAAAGAAAGAAAACAATAAAGAATATAAATATACATACTCAATATTTACACACATAAACACTTTTTGCAAATGCTATATTCCCCAATATCAATTTAAAAGGTATGTAATAATAAGCAAAGAACATCACAAATCTCTTTCCCATGTGATAATGCAGCTAATATAAACAAATATATGTGAGAATTACAAATCCAACAAATAATCAAACACTATAAAATATAGATGAATAAGAACAATAACCATACCAACGAAGCTACCAAAGGCCAAGGATGAACACAGATCGTTGCTGATTTACTGGAGCATACAGTATGTTTAGAACTGCCCATCATGGAAAACACTAACTTCCTAATTAGTCACATGGTAACTGCTACATTATGTAATTATCAAGATGTCTATTAGGGGGAGACAACCATTAATAAATGATTAGTTCTTAATTATTATTTAACAATAACTGTAACAGAACACAGCGATTTTACGGTTTATAAGAGGTTGGCCCATCATCAATGCTTTTCCAGGAAAGGTCATCTGTGAGTATCAATGTAAATATCCAAATGACAAAAAAGTCTTGAAGATAGCAACGGTGTCACATGACTACATTTGGGCCAAACAGCATTGATGATATTAAGGGATAGCTGATAAGCTTGTGTGCTTGTTATAAAAGGGGAATTTACAATACAGTATATTGTGTCTAAAATGGTGTACTAATGCTTAGTTGAAATCCCAGGCATATAGTTCATGCTTCTGAGGTTGCCAGATTCCTCTTGAGTAAACCTCGCTGAGACGCCTCCACGTTCAAACACAGCACTTGGCTGAAAAAACTCTGGGAATAAAAGTGTGGACTGAAGAAACAACTTTGCTTCACTAAGCACACATAACGGTTTCGAATTCATCCCTTCGAGCATCACAAAAGCAAAACAAAACAAAAAAGATTTAAAAAGCATCAGCACTCATGTGAAAGGATTTCAGAGTAGATAAGCTTCTGAAAAGTTCTGTGTGAAATACGTCACCTGAATACATTTAAAAATAAGAATTATGACACTTTATGAAATATCTAGTTGAGTGGGAAAAAAAAAAAGAAAGAAATGGCTTATTCACAGACGGGAGCATCCAACAGCAAAATATTTTACAGGTAGTAGTTGACTCAAATTCTCCCACCAGATACTTGACCATGTACAAGTGTCATTTGATGCTGAAATTACCCTACAACCATTAAAGGAATCCATCATCACCAGGCTGACACTGATTTGTAAATGAGAGTGAGTCAGTTTCTGTAAGGTCTTGAAAAAATAAAAATGCTTTCCTTAATATTTCCTTAAGAGGCAGAACTTTTTTTTTTGAAAGATTGGTAACAGATGGAGGAGAAGCGATCCACTGCTGAGAAGTCAATACAGTGAAGAAGTGAGACCTTGCATTATGAGCACGAGTCGATCTCGGAAAATGAAGGTTGAAGACGAGCAGCAGAACCTACTGTATGCGTTATCCTAGCATGAATGTACATGTAAATAGACACCACATTTGTGTTATTACTTATTACACATTACTAAAATATTAAGAGTGACACCAAATAGTGAAATTTTAATTATATCCTGAAGGTATAACTTAAAATGTAAAGCTTCCCCTTAGCTACAAAACTACTGGTCTGTGATTGCTAAACACGGCTTGTTCTGTTAAGGTATCGTAGGATGAACTATAAGCTATTTCTTCGCTCACTCATTCTCTATACGGTTTATCCTGTACAGGTTCGCGGGAAGCCTAGAGCCGCACACTATTTGGAATTTGCCTACACTGCATGTCTTTGGACTGTGGGAAGATACTGGATACCCAGACAAAACCCAGAGAAAACATGCAAACTGTGGTGGGAATCGAACTCTCAACCATAGAGGGGTGAGACCGCTTGCTAACCACTACACTGCCATGTCGCCATAAACTACTTTAAAAAATACTTAATTCCAACCCAACAGCCAGTTCCACATATCATATGC
Organism: Leiocassis micropogon; assembly: GCA_028565275.1. Classification (NCBI taxonomy): domain Eukaryota; kingdom Metazoa; phylum Chordata; class Actinopteri; order Siluriformes; family Bagridae; genus Leiocassis; species Leiocassis micropogon. The sequence continues at coordinate 2,385,211 of JAOVVA010000041.1, forward strand.
TCCCACTTACAGCTCCCACCAGGGAAGGCTGAAAGCTGTTTGAATTTCGCTAAAAGCTAGACTTTGCTTGCTGCACCCCAGCATCTTAAGTGCCTTAAGTTTGTATGCAGTTGTAGAGTTTTGAACCAGGATAAGTAGAAAATGTCCTAGGATGCTCGCAATTGCAGCAAGATTACATTTGATAACTGCCGCAAAAAGAAGCATGTGATGTGACCCGAATCACAACGGGCAATTTAGGTTATTGACCAGACAAGAAGTAGCATTCTGATCAATCTCTAAATGCAAACGGAGAACAGCAAGTACAGAGTCACACTAAGCAGGCCTTCCTAGAGTTTGTATGAAAATTTGAACAATTTCTGTAGTCAGGAAAGGTCAAATTCAGCTGATCTGTTGGATACGAACAGAAAATTTTATCCTATTATGGAAACCCAGAACGGGAAGGTCATCTCCGTGTGCCGAACGGACTGTGAGGGTCAGGGGTCCAGAAATCCTCGGGAAATTATTTTAACGGCTCACAGATGGTCCTAAGAGAGGTCGAGACCTTTTTTTGTTTTCAAATGTTATTCACAACTCTTGCGAGAAATTGCATTTAGATGCCAGAAGTAAAAATGATAACGCACCATTTCTTCTCACAGTTTTCCCACCACAGATTTCTAAATGTTTTGTTTCCATGCCATGACACTCGCAGCATGTCCTCCTGTTTCAACATCTGTCTTTATATTTCTCTCACTGCATCTCCAAAAATCTTACACATGTCTCCTCATTTGTTTTTTCCTTTCATTCCTTTGAGCCTTGCACTTTTCTGCTTGACCACACACATGTTCAGCGGCATCGAGTCAGGCAAACAAACTCAAACTTTGCATACCAAAAAGCATTTTCTGTGATTTTTTTTAAGGGTTATGTAGACAGACCCTGAAAACTCCTACACAATGCATTTTAATATATTCAATTCCACCGACTGTCCATTTCACTACAGATTCAGGTTGTATGGGGGTTGGAACATTAAAAAGTATTGACGATGGCTAAATAAGGGCAAAACGTCTTTTCATATCCCCGCTGTCTGCCGTATACTGACAATTCTGCCCCTTCACATGTATTCATGTCACACTTTTTCCCTTCTGATGGAGGGCTTGATTGTGATAATAGCCAGGGCCTGATACAATCTGTAAACTGCTGCATTGATCCTGGGAAAGAATATATGGTTCTAACAAGCCATTTTTTTTTGGAATAGGGAGCATGCTGCTATAATAAACAGATCAATAAATGGTGCAGAGGTCAGTATAATAGTGCAGAAAAGCCCAAGACCATATCAGAAGATCATACATCATTTTAAGTCATCGTTTAAAGCATTAGTTTAAAGCACCCTTTTCTTTCTCTTTCTCATTTGGGTGAAGATTAACTGCTGGTGATTGGTGACATTAGACGGCTTTTATGAGCAATTCTGTAATAGTTCTTGTGCAAAGCCTCAACTGGGAGATTTGGGAGAAGAATTGATTTTTTTTCTTCATTTTTCATTGCAGATGAGTCATGCATGCCAGGCCATCAAGAATCCGGTCACATTGTAGTGGTTAAATTGGTTTTAGCTCTATTTTATTATGTAACAGCATAAACCATTGTCATAAAAGGTTAATCTCCATTATAATAATTGTTGTTGTTTTTTTTTTCTTTTTACTCATTTAACATATTCTGTGTATCCACTTATAATATGCCTTTTTTACGTACAGTATGTGTTAGAAACCACTGGTCCAATATGCACCATCAAACCAGAGTACCAATGAACTCTCAAATAAGAAATTTATAATTAATTTTCTATACTCACGGCTCTGACAGTATATTTAGCTGTAATAACTTTAATAAATTCATATAGTACCAGTCACACCTTCTAATTCCATGGTCTTTTCTGATTTTTATTTTTTTCTCCATTGTAAAACAATGCTGTAAGCATCTGAAATATGCAATGATCTCCTCTGAACAGTTGATATAGAATTGTGTCTGCTCTATAAAGCCTTCTAATCTCTAATGTCAAATTTTTGATACTGGTAACTCAAAATGAACTTCTCTGCAGCAGAGGTAAGTTTTGGTCTTGCCATGAGAGCCAGTTTCATCATGGTCCCTGATGGGTTTTCCAAATGCACTTGACAATACTGTTCATGCAAGAACTGTTCCAGAACAGCTGATCTTCATGTCTTACAATAACAACTGACTGTTATTGCTTTTGTTACTTAAGTACATAATACAATATGTAATTTCATAGTTTTTAAATTTTCAGTATTGTTCTAGAATGTAGAATTATATACTGAAATATTACAAATGGGATTAAAAATTACAAATTATATTCAAACTTTTGAGTGGTACTGTATGTATCTTATATGTAACAGTTTATATAGTAACATCATACACAGGGACTTACATGGTGAATGTTCCATGTAAGCAAAACCTAATAATTAACCAAGAATGCCAACTCTTCACCCAAACACTAAAATCCATGCTTCGGAAGGTGGTTGACAAGGAGTGCCATAAATAAAACCAGCTTCCCCTTACATCTTAAAAGTAATACCCCATGCCTCGACTGGCTTCAACCAGTACGAACTACTGTTTGGCCGACACCCTCCAGGGTCTTCTAGACGTTCATTGTGTATGTAAGGCAGATGCAGTAGCGTATTAACTAGGTTGTTCCAATTGTCCAATTGCGGGCCCAAATCAGGTGGCACAGACTTTATAACTGGTCGAATCAGCTCCAAGAGTTTAACCAAGAGCAATCTGTTATAACCACGCCCAGTAAGAGGAAAGAATCTCAACTATATCAGGTAAATCTCTTAAATAAATGGATTGAACATATTCTGTCGATGTCCGCCTATGCCATTCTACCTACAGTTCCTATAGAAACCATCATGGTCAGAATGAGGGAGGTCCTTACACCATCTCAGCAGCAGGAACTAGGGAAAATCAGTTTCACATCAGGTCTGATCCACTAGACAGAACACAAAATTCTAAGGGCGAAGTAGCTAAATTTGCAAGTTAGCATGATGGACCAGCCCCTGGTCCAGCCCCATCATTGTGCTGCCCAATCCTGATTTGAATTTCTGCCTATATAATTATTTCTGCCACCTGAAACAGGTATCATAGTTTAACAGCTGCTTAACATGACCTGGTGAAGTGTATATGGATGACCTGATTTATCTCCATGCTAGACCTCAAGGAGGGTATTGGCAGGAAACCTCTTGTCACCACAGTCTGGAGTACCCTGGTAGGTATTCCGCCAGGGATGTTCCAAAGTTGGATGCATATTGCTCTCCAAGTCTCTGTCTCATTTTGCTGCTGCCTACCTGCACAATGGTAATCATTCACTCCCAGTCCTAGGGCAACCATTTATATCATCCAAGAGAGAGATCCTAGAGAGCGGCATATGGGTGGAGTGGTACCATGCACTCCAGAAACTGGCCTTGTGTCTTAGTCAAAGATCTTACAATGTAAATAGTAATTCAGTTACAGATATAAATTTTATGCAGGTTCCAAAACATTTGAGTTGCTGCGTGAATTCCACCGTTCTGTACACTCTGTCGTTATTCTGTGGGTCATAATAGTAATCAAACGAAGAAGAAGAAAAAGAATCTCAATAAGATTAATTAATAAAGAACTGGAGTGGTATAAAGTAGAAAAAGAAATGTAAAAGACTTTGGAAAACAGTAAAACTAATAAGAATGCACCTTCCATGCAGAGAGTTTTCATTACTAAATTCGGTCAATTTGTGGGGGGTTGATTCATGAAATAATCATGGAGGACTTCAGGCGAAACTCGACCTCATCAAGGTATTAAAAAAGAAGTCTGAAGAGGGGAAAAAAAGGGTATTAGTTTTTTTGCAGGTTCATTTCATGGAATGGGGGAAACGCACACATACACACACACACACACACACACGCACGCACACACACACACAGAGCAGTGTGTATAATGCTCTTTCTGTCACATTGGATCACTCAGGCACTTCCATCTTAGGCTGTAAAGAGAAGACAGAATCTAATAGGGAAGAGATTTTAACAGGATTCTCTCCATCCTGCCTGGCACTTTTATGAGCCGTTGTGGTTTATTCAAATGGCTTCATTTATAGCAGTGTAAAGATTGGAATTAAACCTATAACTCATATGCCCATTAGAGACAGGATGCAGTGCGTGTGGGTTGGGGGGTGGGGAGTTGTAATTTATGAGAATTTGTTGCATTATCACTGCTTTTGTGCTTGACTAGCCTTATATAGTAGAAGGCTATACAGTCCGGGGCTTTCCTCAGCATGTATTTGTCGGCAGCTAATAGATCACAGAAAGAAACTGTTGCCAAACAGGTAGAAAATTTAGTCTTGTACGTTTACATGGTAGGGAATCATCTGTCATGTGAAACAAATTAATTATCGAAAAGGCACTATATTGGAAGTCAAGCATGGTTTAAAGGGAAAAAATGCTGCCTGAACAACTTGTATATTAATCTTTGTAATTAATATGTGACTTCCATGATTTATTTTACAATAAATCAGGGCTGAGGTTTTATGGGGTTTACACCCCGATTAATCCTGAACTAACCGGTGCAGGCTTCAGTGCTTTAGTGTGTCTAGCTCGTTTACCTCCTAATCATATGCACCATCAACACCACTGCGTTCATCATCTCATACCCGACACCCTTCTCTCACATATTCTGGAGTGTGAGTTCAAACACACATATGTGTCGTTAAACATTGCTGGGAAACGCTAAGTGGCAACCCTTAACATTGTGCAGAAATGAAGAAATACTGCACCGACCAGAAGACCTACCTTTTAATATAAAAACATTTCTGTCTTCCAAATGGACCTGATCTTTAAAAGTTGCTTTAAAAATGCCCGTGTTTGTGTTTCAACGACACACTTGAGGGCTGGACTTTTCTTTCCTATTCGTGCTCTCCCACTACTTTTAAGTATTAATCTACAAAAGATGCTCGCGGTATCATTAGTATTGACACTTTGTATGGTGTATCACCCAGCGTGTTTGCTGTGTTTTTAGTCCAGAAACGTTCAGAGCAGAGGAACATGGACACAAGAAAGCATGACTTTCTCTCTTCCCGTCTGGCCAAACATAAAGCATTGATCCCCTTTTTCTCTCTCTCTCTCTTGTTCAACCAGATCTAATTACATTTCCGCAAGATGGACTGGGATACTTTTTTAAATGATTTCACACACAGATCATTTCAGCTTTCGTATAAAGCGGTGGCTTCAGGCATCATATTGAATCTGGAGTACACAGAGACTCACTTAAAACTCTCCTGCACTATAGTATCACTGCTTTCATGACTATCTGAAGCAAGCAATCATTACAGAACAACACAAATACACAGAGTGGTAATGTAAGTAGTAATATTTCGGCGTACCACAGTAAATACTGTTTGATTTTCTTTCAAAAACATTTTCTTACTTTCACCATCAAACATCTTTGTTAATAACATAATGTTCAATGGAAAAGCTGCTACACACTTGCTAGCAATTTTTCCATCCTTCGCCCACCTTTCCTACTTTCCATCCTTTCTTTTTCATTCCGTCCCCCTTCCTTTTGTTTCTTCTCTCTTTATCTTCTCCCATCCTTCTTTATTTCTTCTTTTTTACATTCTTCCTAGTTTTTTTTTTTCTTTCTTCTCTGCCTTTGTTTATTTTTTTTCCCCTCGCTTTTCATCCCTGCCTCTGTTCTTCTTTCTTTCTTTCTTTGGTACTTTCTGCTTTCTATCCTTTCGGATATCCATATGCCTTCTCCCTTTCTTTCTTCCATTGTTCTCCTATTCTTTTTTATTTCAAGACATGCAGCTGTTGTTTCTTTATTTCTTTCATCCCGCTCTTCCTCCCTGGTAAATTATGAGACAGTATGCTCTTCGCTTTGCCCTTCACACTCCCTTCCATTCTTTCTTTTCTTTTTGCTTCTTTCCTTCCAACTTGCTTCCATTCAAATGCTCTCTCGAACACACTGTCCACTGTAAAAAAAAAAAAGGTAAAAATCCAACACGGACGACCTGAGTGGTTATTGTGCAATTTTCTGCAAAATAATTCCATGTGGCTAGTGTGTGTATGTGTGTGTGTGTGTGTGTGTGTGTGTGTGTGTGTTTATTCCCCTTCAACAGTTTTGACTGCCTGTTGTGGAAATTTAACCAAGCTCTTCTACATGACAAAAAAAAAAACTCTCTCCCAAAAAAACTTCCTGTAAAAACAACATCAACATACGGAAAAAAAAACCATCAACATACGGTTTCATGGGTACTTTAAGGTAAAGGTGCAAAGTGTATAAGATACACAAGTCATCAAAAGGTCTTGTTAGTTAACGAGTCTTTTTTGCTAGTGTTAAGTTTAAAATGAATTATTCTTTAGTGGAGAATTATTGTTTGATGCGTCCACCATGCCTTGACACACTTACCGGCCAACCCTGACCTGTGAGAGAGGGACAAACACACACGCACACATGATGTGTCTGAAGTTCTCTTTAGTGAAGTTTTCAGAAAAGAGAGAATATTTAAGAGGTTTTGGCCAGGTGCCCCATGTGAACGTTCTGTACTGTACATCAAAGGAACTAAAGTCATTAACATGTAAGTCATACTGTATGGATACCCAGAGACAGACAGACAGATGATAGGAAACACATTAGCATTTTCCGGTTAGACAAAAGGGTTCCAGTGAGCCATTTGCATGAATATTCATCTGGACACGAGCTATAAGAGGTATTACCATATAAGGAATAAGGAAGTGCAACGAGGGGGTTATTGTATTGATATGTGACATAGAACAAAGATATGGTGGGGATAGAGGCATGGGAAAGTTCACACAATGTCAGAAAACATTTCAAGTGTTGTTAGGAAATTTGCACTTTAAAATGCGCACACTTCACATCAGCGCCAAATCAACTGTGACTGTCAGTCAGAAGCCATGCTGAGGGAACGAATCACCATTTTCCTTAAAGCGTCAAATTGTATAAAGTACGTTGCAGAACTACAAGCTGTAGCAAGGGCTCTTACCTGCCCCGTTATCCAATTCAGTCTTTTAATTAGTCTCTTGTGCTTCCCTGTAATGCTTCGTAGGCATGTTGAAATTTAACAAGAACAGAATGCATCAGAATTTTTTCAGTGTGTTAACCTTGATGAGTGCCACAGATTAACAAATAAAGTCTTATGAGAAGGGCAAGTATTGGTTAGAAATAATAATATTTTACTTTGTACAGTATATTTTACTAGTTAATTTTATTTTCTAACGTATTTATTTTATTCATATTTATTTCTTATGTATAAGCTTTTATTTTTTTAAGGTCACTGGCAGTCGTATAAGCATTTCTCTGCATATCGTACTGTGTATGACTGTGTATGTGACAAATAAAATTTGAATTTGAATTTGCCTAAAACATTTAAAAGAAATAAAAATGCACATCCAGACATTCTCTTTATATTCAGTATGGAAATGTTAGACACTAACACAGAGATAAGAAAGAGGAGACTCGGGGCACTAGACGTGGGACACCCTGGATGGCGTGCCAGTCCCTCGAAGGGCACAAGTACACACACTCTCAATTGGCAATTTGGAAACGCCAATTAGTCAAATCTGCGTCTCTTTAGACTGTGGGTGGAAACATGAGTACGCAGAGAGAACCCACCATGCTCGGAGAGAACATGTAAACCCCACGCACACAGACCAAAAGTGGGACTCAAACTCTCAACCCTGGAGGTGTAAGGCCACAGTGCTACCACTACTCCACCATAGTACCAATAAAAAGGAACTGCAAATTTTCTACCAGCCCTTGAGTGGTATTTATCACCAAAAGTCAATTTTAACAACAATTTAATTGTGGATGCAGAATTCCTTTTTTCACATCTTATGTTCATTCCTTCTTTCCTTTCTTTTCTTATACTGGAGCTGCCCAAAATGTCTTTCCAGTATTTTCCACCTTTCATTCTTTCCATCTGGTTTCTTTTTTATTCTTAATTTATTCCTTCCACCTTTTTTTGTCCATCTTCTATTTTTTCATTCTTTTTTTACTTTCCTTTTTCATTTCATCTTTCCTCCTCCCTTTAGTTTTTTTTCTGTCCTTCTTTATTTCTCTTTTTTTGCTTTTTTCCTTTGTTTCTATTCTTTCTCTATTATTTCCTGTTTCTTTTTCTTTTCATCACTTTTCGTTCCAACTTCTGTGCTTATTTTTATTTCTTTTCTTTATCTTTGTGTTCTTTGTTCCTTTTTCTTCTTCTTCCTTATCTCCTCTTTTTGTCTTGCTTTCTTTATTCCTATCTTTGATACTTTCTGCTTTCTATCCTTCACATCCAGACATTCTCTGTATATTCAGTACGGAAATGTTAGACACTAACACAGAGATAAGATAGAGGGGAAAAAATGTGATAGGAAACAAAAAGGAGATATCTGAACCTGACACATACTTTTTGTAGTAAATTCTAAATCTTTATGTTTCCAGGATCTGAAAATAGGTCTTTACATCCTTCATGTACAAGAACCACGTTACTATAACAACCCAAGAGGTAATACCGTCTCTTACCGGTGAAGCCATTCCGAGCCACAGTCGTACGTCCGTACGGTGCTCGACCCTTGCGAATGCTGCTTGCAGCTACAGTTAATCTTCCAACTCAAGGGGCGAACTCATTCTGAGCATTTCATCTATTCGAGTAAACTCTCCTTAGAGGCATCATTTGAAACAGTAATGTCTAGGTAGTGAAGCAGTGTGAATATTTATTGGATCACAAGCTGGTACTCAGTCAGGCGAGGTATTTTGACTAGAGTGCTGCTTGTTTGTGCAGCATTACAGCTAAATATAATAAATATAAACAAAAAGAAGGTATAAATTCTGAAAATGACAGATACTAAAAGAAAGAAGCGAAATATGAAAACAAGCTTTGAACAAACTGCTCAGCGGGAACGATTTCAACTAAGAGGCTTTTAGCTTTTTTTTTTAGCTAATGTCTACATCATCAAATAGAATGTAGTAAATAAATAATCATCCACTCACCTATTGCTTCTTTTTTATTTTTCTCTTATTTTACTTCTTTTATTCTGTCTTATCTTTATGTTCCTCCTTTCATTTTGTGTCCTTCCTTTCATTCTTTCTCCCTCCATTCCTTGACATACAGTACTTCATTCCTTGTCTCATTATTCCTTCTTTCATTTCTTCTTTTCCTGTTTAATTCCTTATTTCCTCCTCAAATCTTCTCTTCCTTGTTTTTTTTTTCTTGATACCATTTGCTTCTTTTCTTTGCATATTTTTCCCTTTTTTGTGCTTCCTCTCTTCTTAAATGTTTTTTCTTTCCTGACTTCCTTTTTTTCTTGGCTTTTTTTGGTTACTTCATTCTTTCGTTCCTCAATCCTTCTCTTCAATCCCTTTTCCTCCCTTTTATTTCTCCTTCCCCTTTCCTTCTTCATTACTTCCTTTATATATCCATCTTTCCACATTTCTTGTTTATTTACTTTCTTTACTTTCATAACTTCCCTCCTTCTTTCCTTTCTTCATTCTTCCCTTCTATCCTTCCATCCATCCGCCTTACCTTCTTTTTTCCTTCCTTTATGATTTTGTTTTGTCCTTATTCCCTCTTTCCTACATCCTTGCTTTCTAGCCTTCTTTAAATCTCCCATGTTAGCTTCCTATTTCATTTTCACTTTTATTTTCTCCCTTCCTTCTTTAACATAACAAGAGGAACTAAAGGATCTTAAAAGGGTCAGCCGTGATAATGCCTTAAATTCATGCTAAAACGTGGTTAATAAATTTCTGTGTGGCATTATATTGAGTGATATTATATTCAGTGACATCACATTGAGTAACATCATAGTGCGATGTTTTTTCCCAGCATGTGCGGCCTATTGTACACACGTACACATCACAAATGTTAACACTCCCGCGCGTATGCATGCACGCGCACACACACACACTCATACCACACATGCACACATAAATATACACACATTACAAATGTTAACACTTTCACACTCACACAGACACACACACACGCACAAACACACTCATATATCACACATACACACACACACACACACACACACGCGCAGACACATCACAAATGTTAACACTCACACACTCACATCTCTCTCTCACACCTAAACTGACATCAGCCCTATACTGTATATTGTGTGACGTGTGCAAGTTGTGCTGTGCCCCCGGGCAGCAATGGCATTTGGTAGGTTTTAACATGCTCAAACAACACACAGGTTGTGGCGATAACCCGGGGTGGCGATGGCGCAGGGTGCTTGGGCCCGTCATCGTTGCTTGCAACAATATTTATTCTTGTTTTTATATTTTTTTGCTTAGTTCTTCATGATGTTTGTATGCCGAGGTACCACATTATGATGTTTATTATGACCATACTCATTCACATCCCTTATAAGCATTAATACATTTAAGTAGATAAATAACTCAATGTATATTACAGTGGCATCTCTGCATATGAATTTTATCATTTTTTTTATTTTATTTTAACAGGTGAAATTTCATACTTTGAACAAAAGTTGTCCAATAGGAAATAATGTGAATGTAGATAATTCGCTCCAGCCACCCCAAAATACTACCAATATTATCAATTTCCAACACTATAATCATATTGTAGCGTTTTTATCGCCGGAAAGGATGGTGGAGAGACGAATGAGCTTACTTGCTGCCCAATGCAAATGGCTGGGAG
>JAOVVA010000041.1:2395985-2415616 GCA_028565275.1 Leiocassis micropogon
TTATAACTGGGTCAAAACTGACCCTACCAACACAAAGGTAATAATTTTCACCAGAGCATTTTATAATTTAGTACAATAGTTTTTTTTATTTATTTTATTTTAATTAAATACAGATTCCTGACAAAGTCAAAAAGGCTTGATGCAATAAACAAAATTAGGTAGTAGTTTTATGCATTTAAAAATAAAACGGGTCGGTGCTGACCCTAACACAAGAGGAAGGTTAAGGATTTCTTGATTGAATTAAAGTTTAAATTATTGTCATATTAGTATGATGTCATCATGGAACACTGATAATAAATATCGAAATCTTTTTTCGTGCTCCATTTTTTTCACGCTCCAGGGAGACACAATGACTTTTTCGTTCCATTTTCTGGTGAAGACCTGTTGTTTAGTTGGTTCGTACACCGTTTGCATTTCCCTTTGAACTAAACATTTTCGCTCCCTGCAGTTTGGAATCACATTTAACATGACTGAACACCCTGAGAAGTGTGCTTCGCAGGGTACTTCAGGCCTTTTGGAACGCACCTCCATCAAACAGACGGCATTTTTGGTTTGCTGTGGGTGGATAGTTTAAGATCGGCTTTTTATTTCATAAATACGAGGAGGTTTTACAAAAGACATTGAGAATTTTATTTGAAAGTAACCTTTAATGTTTTTGTTGCATGAAGAAATAAGATTTGGTTTTCTCTGTAGCAGTTCACTGATTTAAATGAATGCATAAATGCAAAACACTATTGTTTTTTTTTTATACATAGCACAAAGGTAAAAACCGATATATGCAGTGTTATCTTCGTTTTAGAGGTCAAAAGTGTTTAGTGGCTTCCAGTGCTTTCTTTTCTGTTGGAAACGTCTCCAAACGGCTCATTGTGTGTTTAAGGTTGCCGACCCCTGATTCTATGCAATCATAAACCTATCTGCACTATTAAAGAAGCTTTAAGTTTGATTCGATTTTGCATGAGACAAAAAAAAACTTTATCGATAACACAGAGCACTCTTCACTCCAGGGCTACGACTTCAGCTTCTTGAGGATTTCAAGGTTGTATGAGGAATGCAGCAACGTCACTATGTACCATTGGACCACTCAGTACGTGGGCGGCAACAGGCTGGCCATCTGTGACGGTGAGTAAAACTTTCTTGATGGTCAACTGAAGAAGATTTCCATCACAGAGAGGAAAACAATCAGCACAGATTGGATCATTACCTTTATCTTAAAGTTTGTCTCCCGCTGATACTTAAATCCTGCACAGAGGACAAACTCAAAATTGGTTTTTCAAGTATTCAACATTTTTGGTGCATGAAAATTTATTGATGCATCTTTATTATTATTATTATTATTATTATTATTATTATTATTATTATTATTATTATTCTAAGCAGTAGTAATTCATCTTTCATGTTATGCCTACTAAACATTTTGGCCTTTTTAAAAAAAAAAAAAGTTATATACTGTATATAAAAATTTATATAAATTAATATACACAGCTTGTCTTGTTACTGGGAAATCTCAAAGGGTGTTTTTACAATAGGACCCCAGGATTGTTTCCAAGAACCCCAAAATCTGGTTTACAATATTTTGATCAGTGTGAACACAACCGTTTCACGCTGGGGAACCGTGCCTGAACTGGGCATCTAATTGAATCAGATATGGAAGCATACCTGGAAACTGAAGTAGATTACGGTTTGGACGCAACGTCATCAGTGCGTCAGTCTCCTGAAATCCTGAAAATCTCATCCTCTAACCTACACAGCCATACAGTAGCTAATAAAGTAGGAAGGCACGCAAAAGCGTTGCTCTTCACATTTTTGCCGAAAGATCAATATAAGGCATAGTGCAAAACTTCCTCATTCTCTTCTTACCTTGTGTTTAATGGCGGCTCACAAAACAAATAGGTGCATACTGCCACCTGCTGTATCAGAAAATGTACATACGAAACATACCCAAGAACGAAGCACACAAAAAAAAAAAAATGTGAACGGGGACGGCGGGGAACAATCGTGCCTAAAGTGTGAACCTTCCTGACCTTAAAACCTGGAGGCTTCTTACAGATCTTACAGTTTAGTGTATCTGTAATTCAAGTCCAGGTGTTTAAATGGAACAAGTGCTTTAATATGCTCCTGTGTTTTGACAAATCAGAATTGAGAATTTGTTGGATTTTTTTCTATGATCAGCACAAGCAGTCTGAGATTTTAGACTTTTCATCATTACACACTAATAAGACTTACAGGAAGATTTTCATTTTAGCACAAAAAAAAAAAAACATACACACACACACACACACACACACACACCTAATTTAAATTAACGTAAAAAGTCACTTGAATGTAGCATTACTGCAAACATTCAATTTAAATGTTTCCTCATTTTACTCCACAGAGTCCAAAAGTCCAGTAGCAGGTGCCCCCTCAGCCTACTTCCCCGAGAACCAGGACTGCTTTACGACTCAAACCAACTCAACACTAGAGCTGAAGATCATTAACATATTTCAAGCGGAGCTGGGTCTTAAAAATATTAAAGGTCTTTACAAAGATCAATGTCTTATGTGTGGAAAGTGACCTTTCTCCTTCCCTGGTATGGTGAAACCCTGGACCAAGGATGTATGAATTTCATAATTAAACCTGTATTCTGAGCTTAAGAATTGTAATACACATGTCTTAGTCCCACCTACTAAAAAACTCATCAGTAAAACCATAATTTTGTGCTGTAATCCTGTGGTTTGTATTTAAAGTGTGGTCATTTTAGCAAAAAAAAATACAAAATTTAAATAAATTGGGGGCTTAAGCTGTTTAATAAGCTTAGTGTAGCATTAAAATATTTGCTAGCTCATAACGAAGACAATTTACTGTATGAAAGACGGGCAGGAATTAGATAGTTATAATATTTGCAGGTGCCGTATGTACAGTAAGAGCTGATAGCACAAATAACGAGTGCAGCAAAAGCTTTATAAATAGTGCTACACAAGTCAGGACTTACACTGCTCATTATCCCACAACACGTGGCCATGTGCTTTTTAAAAACTTACAGTACAAGTTTTATACAGTAGTTCTGTGCCTTCAGCGCTCCCCTGGCAGCATGTGGCCATAGTGAAAATTTTTACCTGCATCACCTTGTTAGTTCGAACACTGATGCAAAAAAATAAAAAGTCTAATAGACCCTTAGGCTACTATGGAAAGCTGACAGAATACTGTTTTAACAAGCTAGCAGCCTTTCGCCTTACTTCACAAACAAGTTAGCCAGCCATGAACTATTTCCATTTCAACGCAAAAGTTTCTTCAAATGAAATGAAACGATGTAGATTACATTTAAAGAAATGGGAATGGATGTTTTTCTGCGACAGGCCGCAAAGTGCCTGAAAATATCATTTAAAAATTGGTTGTTTATGCACCAACCTCAGCAGCAGCCTCATTTCCCTTCTCGTCTGTTCCGCCCACTCCGCATTCACATACTGTATGTATGCGTACTGTATGTTTGAATGATTTACAGGTCAGTGTGTGGCTTAACAAACAACTGAACTGGACTGAAAATGAGAGCCAAAAACCTGCCCAAAAAATGGGATGCCATTTTGGAGAACTATTCCTCAAGGCAACATAAAAAAAAAAATAATAATAATAAAAAATACAAGAAAGTCTGGCTCTGTGGAAGCAACATATGAAGAAATTGGAGGTGTAGGGCTTTGGGTGGGGGGTGGGGGGGGGTGTTAGACGACAGACTGTACAGTACTGTACTTCAAATGGAAACAGCCAACTCTCATTAGCATTCACTTCTCAACAGTCTGGTTGCCTCTGCTGCTTGTTTCTTTTTGTTTTTCTGACCTAGATACATATATAAACGCTTTCTGAGTGCTGTTATATTTGTGTGTTTGTGTGTGTGTTTGTTTTGTTATGATTTTTAGTAAGCTAATCTAAATGACATCAATTACAAATATTTCCACTCTTTTCTAGATTAGATTTATTCCAGGTTCATAAACGTTTTATCCCATTGTGATTTTTTTTTTTTTTTTTTTTTTTGCCTATCTATTTAAAAAAAATCTTGCTTGATTCAATGTTACAACATAATGCTTGTAATGAAATCCTGGTTCTTCACCAAAAAAAAAAAAATAATAATAATACAGAGTATATAATTATAATCTGTGTAAACACCACATTATTTATGCTAAATAAATCTTAGATCAACCAACAATCAAACCCCTAATCTGGCTCGATCCACTCCTGATAACTAGTAACATTTTGTTCATCTTTTTAATGTTCGTACATGCAAAGATTAAAAAGTATTGTAAAGAAAGATATTAAGCTCAATGCATTCAGTTCTCTGCCATATCCAGTGGTCCTCCCCTGATCCAATAAGTGTCAAACTCTGAAATTGATTTGTATTCCTTCCTGTGTTTCGACTAGCGACAGTCTACCCTCTGGCTTGCTGTTTATTCCTTGGTTTCTCTCTCTCTCACTCTCTCTCTCACTCTCTCTCTCACTCTCTCCAACATATGAGAGACTCCCATAAGAGCCTTGTCGATATTCCCTTACGTAAATGAGCACTGAAACTATAGAGCACGGATGGGGAGCTCTGTAACAATTAAAACAGGTAGATATAAAACAATCTAACTGTAAATTCATATATTAAAGCACTTTCTATTTTCATTTGTTTCATTTATACAGGACTTTTTGTTTTGTTTTGGTTTTTTTTCCCCCTGTGCACTGGATATCAAATGAGAAAGTTTAAAATTTTATGCACGGTAACATTTACATAAAGATTAAAACACTTGTGGATGTTGTGTTACACAACAATATTCCACGAATTGAATAAACAATAAACAGGGGTGATCTTACCACTTACCAAGTCAAAGTTTGTATTTCAAATCCTTTTTTATCCATTTATATACATGTTGTGAAACATTATCACATAGGAAATAATGGACTTGTGTCTTGGTGTTATATTCATCTCAGCTTTGCAATGTGATGCATCATCACTCTATTGTTGATTATTCCCATATAACAGCACATTCTGCTTTGCTTTATTATTTACAAGGCTAAAATACATTCCAGCCAAACGAGACATTTTTTTTTCACCCTATCGTCCGGAGATATTAAGTCAGGATCCCGGCAGTGCCACAGCCATCTGTGCAAAACTGTCGGCGCTCTCTGGGTGCGAGGGCCTTCTTTTTTCTTCTTTCATCGATCAGGCATGGGAACACTACCCCAGTCAGGGGCGCCTGGGAGTGTATGTTCAAGGAAGAGGGCGGATAAAACTTTTCTCGATGCGTTACAGGACACCACCCCAGATGAGCAGCAGTTCACAAAGAACAAAGATGCAGTTGTTTTAAAAGAAATCACCTGACTGAATGGATCGGTAGGGGAGACCTGAGACATGAGTGGGAGTTGACCAAGCCTAAATTAGTATGAAAATGCTGGTATGATTTGAATTAATCAGATGTTGTAGCAAGCATACAGTAGCCCTACTACTGGCCCGACTTGCAATTATCATACAATGAGTGTAAGTGACAAAGTCAACTTTAATTAGTGGATGTTAATTAAACAGACGATACAAGTCTAAGATTCAATCTGCACGGGTATTATTTGGAAAGAAAAATAAATTCCTTAGATGAAATAAATAAATAAATAAAATTAAAAAAATCACACACAGCAGGAGCGTACACATGCGCGATGAGTTTGACGCCGAATAAGCTGCAATCAGCGCCTTGTAATTTGTGCGATTCAAAGACACAGATGGATGTCTTGCCCCAATTACATGATTAACAACAAGCGGGTAAATATTTGCGAGACACCAGTGTTTATAGAAGCAGCTTTGATTGCTATGAGTATAATAGCTCTAATTGCAGGGGTGGAGAGTTTCTTCGAGAGCATGACACATCATCCTCTACATGATTACAGCCCATTAATTACGCACAAGCGACAGAGAAACAGAGCAATCCTGCGTCTCGGAGGGCCTCGGAGATAATCTGCCCGCTGGGTGTCTCAGAGTGTGTTTAAAGCTCTTGTTAGTATGGTGCCACGAGAGAACGCAGTAAGGTAGCTCCAAAAATCAGGCACACGGCGTGATCCGGTCTTGCTGTCACTATTATTATACAGATACATGTATAATTCATGATGGGTGTTCAAGACGAACCGGGACTTTTCTGGTGCATGAAGGCGTAGAAGCGATTGACATTAAAAGACTTCGCGCATGATAAGACTCTTAGCCGGAGAAAAACATTTGAATGGTGCAAACGTTTTAAAGGCTTTTTTTTTCGGTTTTAAAGCCCATTGCAGACATTCCTGTGAGCATTCGGAAAAAGTGGAACACCTAATCCTTAAAAAAAAAGAAAAAGACATAACTTGTCGCCAAGTTGCAGAAGAGACAGGAGTGTCTGCCAGTGTGAACTGTTCACACAATCATTCACCAACACCACTTGTACATTACATAAACTCGGCTGGGACTTAAAGCCAAATCCCCCATAGTCCTGACCACGCTCCAAGCCACTGAAGGAGTTCCTGGGAGACCAGCGATTCAGACAGTAAAGCAGACAGTCTAATCATGGCTCTGGCATACAGAAAAAGCTTTCAGACTTGATGCTTATCCAAGCACTAGTGAAACACTGGGATAAGTGCATTAGTGTAGCAGGAGATTATATAGAGAAATAAAGTTGGTTTTTACTTTCAGAGCTGTCAATCAAAAGTCTCAGTTTGATTTGAAACCTCCTCTTAATCGATTTGAATTTGAAAAGTTAATTTCTTGATAAACTCTTATTTATGAGCCTGTGAAGAGACCATCATAAGAAAATAAATATTTTAAAAAATCAGACAAAGAAAAGCAGAAAATTGTTATATGTAAAAGAGATATTTTTACACAATATGATTACAATGTGTTTTGGTCTCCATATAATTTTTGTAATCAGCAGACTTGTTTGTCTGGAGTTCACGTCACCTTCACATGGCAACAAAACGTGTTCTGGTCATTTTTTTTTTTTTTCATTAATGCATTCCCTATTTTTTCCTTTTCAAAGTTGTTGTTTTTTTCTGCTCTACTGGGTTTCAAAGTATATCTGCAGGTGGACGTACTGTAATACAGTCCACCATTTGAGCAATAGTGCACTTACAGGTGCTTAAAAACCAGTATTCATAAAATCATACAATTACAAAATTATAATAAACTTGGCAGTACGTTTTACCCAACATGTTCCTCTTCATTGTATACAGTATACAATATAAAGTAATAATAAAAGAAAGAGATACGAGAAAAATAATCAAGATATCTTCATACTGATCATTGACAAGACTGCGAGACAAACAGTGTGTATCGAGACAAAAAGAATGTGTGTAGAGACAGTGTGTGTCTGTCTGTACAGCATAAACTCATTTATACCCTGTTGCTGGGTGTTTAGTGTTTATTTATTAAATGTACTGTTTGTTATTGGCCACTAGATGGCAGCTGCTAAATTAAATTAAAAAAAATTCAAAAAAATTCTTATTGAATCCACTGTGTCTGAAATCTCATATTGTATCTCGTACTAAATATGGCTACCTGTAAATAAATACAACTAATAATATGCACTTATGAAATCAACGCATCACAGAGATTGTTTATTTTTTGTTTTGCCATACATCAACAAACACAACCAACTCTTTCTAATACAGTAGCATTAATTATATTGTATTTTTATCTTGCACCCACTAGAGGGCAGCATTTCATATATTTACAGGACAAAATCTAATTCATAACAGAAACTACAGAGTGGTCTGATTTTCTTTTGTTTTCTATTTTTCAAGAACAAAGACGCAAACAAATACAAAGTACAAACTGCACTAAAGGGCTTCGCAGATTATTCTATAAATCTTCAACAAACCATTAAGATTTAAAGCAGAACAGCTTCTCCATATAAACATCATAACTTGAATGATACCAAACTGCTGAAACAAAGCAAGAAACCCTCAGCACACGGCCGCCTCCTCTGACAATTTCTGCCGAGAGAGAAACATCACCGCTGTGTGAGCAGATTAAACAGCAATCAACGTTCACAATTTTTTCTTTCTTAAATATCCACATCAGGGTGTCAAAGAGGATTTAATGTGTCATTATGAGTTAATGAAAGTAAGTTAAAAACTATTACAGTGACAGAAATTTGTTACAAATACCAAGCGCAGGAACTGAATTTCCGCTTTCAGGGCTTCATGCAGCATCTCCAGGTCCTTATGTGCTTCCAGCTCTTTCTTCAGTCTTCACACACACACACACACACACACATATATACACAAATAGTTTGTCAAAGATAGTCCTGCCATTAGGGTTTGAGTAAACTGCAGAAGTAAGAAGAAAATCCAAGCAGGCAGAGAAAAGAAAAAAAAATACAACGAACAAGATCACTTTACATGGTGTTTGTTTGTGTTTATTTGTTTGCTTGTTTAAGAGTGCCATTTATCATATACTGTACTTTGTTAATTACTATCATTTATAAAAACCTGTGAGTCATTATTAATAAGAGCAGGACACCCCAGGACGTTTTATCTTTCATAAAAGTTCACTCATCTGCCAGTTGTGTCCCTGCAGAGCATTTTGGTTGTAAAAAACATTGAGGCAACATTAACGTTGCATTGTTACAAAATACTATTGGTTTAAGGGTGTTTTTGGAAGTCTGAAGCACTTGGGTCAACGCTGACTAAAAGACAGTATGATGACTTTAAACAAGAAACCTCGATCCCAAGAGAATATTCCAAATGTGTCTTCGAAATATGATTTTTTTTTTCTGCCTAAAATATTCTTTGTTCATCTTCCATACCGATTATACCACGTGGAGCTTCACATGCATATGGACTTGAGTAATAATTCTAAGAAATTTTTAATATGATGTTGGCCCCACCCATCATTTGCAGCAATAACAGCTTCAACTTTTTCTGAGAAGGCTTTCCACGAGGTTTAAGTTTTTTGACCATTCTTCCATTTGTGAGTTGATCACTAAGGTTGGACGAGAAGGCCTGGCTCACAGTCTCTGCTCCAATTCATTCCAAAGGTGTTCTATTGGGTTGGGGTCAGGACAGTTCTTTTTCCACACCAGTCAAGTTCTTCATCCATGTCCATGGACCTTGCTTTGTGGACTGGTGTGCATTCATGTTGGAACAGGAAGGGGGCCGTCCCCAAACTGTTCCCACAAAGTTGGGAGTATGAAATAGTCCAAAATGTCCCAGGTATGCTGAAGCATTAATAGTTCCTTTCACTGGAAGTAAGTGGCCGAGCCAAACAAACAATAAATAAGTATTTTCATACTCAGATGCAAAACCATCACAATCAATGACTGCCTGAATAAAAAGACTTCATTAAGATGTGCAAACTTACAGTACATACTACACGATATAGTCTCTCTATAGAAGACGGTGTGTTTATTAAGACAGTATGAAAGCAATCACCAGCATTACTAAGCAGAGCACCAGTGGGTGCTGCCATTCAATTAGAGACAGATATACCACTGTGGGGGCTTAACAAAGCACGGTTCCCCCTCTGGCCCAAATGTCACGCGGAAACCTTTCAGCACCATGCAGTAGTGTGGACCGTGAAATACCGTTAAGCTCAATGTCACATATTGTAGATGAAAATAGAACCAGACTGACAGCTGATGATGTACAGAAGGTCATATTCTTTAAAAATAACCCGACTTTTTTACTACAGACAGCGTTAACATACGCTAACATAACACACATTTCAGTTGTTCTGCATGTTGTGCGATACTTAAATCCACTCAAAGGGTTACAGGTTACGTTTAAGGGAAATGTGTTGCCGTGTTTGTTTAAAACACACACACACACACACACACACACACACACACACACACACACAGAAGGATTTAAAAAATGTCAAATGATGCCACAGTGTCGTGTTACATATTAGTTTAGCTTTCAGAAAGAATAAAACACAAGCCTGAAAATAATTCAAACAGCTGTAAGATTATTATTAAATCATAGTTTTAGTACATGTGCATCTCTAGTAGTCCTATTTAATAAGCAAAGTTACAGTATGTAGGATGTGACTTTCTTAAGTCGTGAGGATTATCAGTCACTGATTTTTCACCTTCGAATGTTATTTAATACAGGTAGTCCCTGACAAGTTCTGTTCTGGGAGCACATTCATAAGTCTGATTTGTTCTTAAGTCCGACAAAGTGAGTCTTATATGCCTTTGACACGAATATACAATGTAAAGCATACCAATCCACTTGACTAAATCTCTGTCCCATTTCCCCACACTGCCATCGTGTGATTAAAAACCGTAATTTTTCATCGTGGCTAAAGAAATGAATCTTGGAGTGAAATTTAACCGTGTTGTCTTTGTGCCTTTAAATTGCGAGAGGAATCCCAGGCGCCATTTTGTCTCAGAGCTGTTTTCCACAGTATTGGACTGTAAACTTTGTTGAGGATTTTCCGAAATTAGGATTATTCTCCATCGGTCCCGAACTGATTCATTGAAACAGATATAACACCACAAAACTCAAGGCACTAGGGATGAGAATCACCGGGGACCACCTGACACAACATTATCACGATACCTAAGTGCTGGTTCGATCTGTATTGCGATTCTCAAGATAGTATCAAGATTTAATATCTGATATTACTGTATGTTTATTTTTTCTAATAGTTATCTACCCTTATGATAATAAAGGAACTACGATGAGATCACTACCTTAAATGCAAATGAATTGCCATACAAAAGAATAAAAAAAAAATCCTCATCTCTACAAGAGACACCTGATTGCTTTTTATATAACAGACACGAGGCTGCGTTCAATAACGAGAGCACACATGTAACCCTCGCCACAGTCCGTTCATCCATGCAAATTGTCATATGAACAGTCTGTATGGATCGCAGCCCTGGAAGCCGTTGTGTCATCAAGTTCATCGGCATCGTTTCTCCGATCAGGATTCCTGAACGGTAATGAACAAATGTTTCGCAGTTGGATTTGAAATGTTACTTTGTGATCATTCATTTGAAAGTTATCCCAACCTCACTTTAACAAAGTGATATCGCAACCTTCTCCCACTATTCGATGACATCATCATCATCATCATCATACATAAGGGTTTCCGCTAGGATGCGTCCCAGCAGGACAAGTATTGCTCTTTTGCGTTCACTCAGATATAACAAATACGATTGATGTTAAAGTAGTCTATTCCTCCTGATCCGAACGCAATCATTTTCATTCAACCCAAGTCTTTTTCATCAGCATTTGATTTCACACAATCGATAGCCGGTGCATGCAGCAACAGCCATTGGAGAGTGATTTATGATTACGCTGAAGAGGAACAGTTGCACCAGCTGCATCTTCAGCCCATCACAGGGCTCTAATCTGGCTTGATGGTAATGAGAGAAATTTGTGCGAACATCGATGGTTGTACGTATGATTTACACAGCTGCGGGAGGGAAGCTTCCTGCCAGAGACACGCTACCTATTGATTCCTATCCTGCTAGGAGGACATGATATACCAACCAGACATTGTTGTAAAGCGAGGAGGGGAGGGGGTTGTCCATTTGCCTGACTCTGCATCAGAAAACATGGCTAATATCAAAGGCTTAATTAAATGGATGGGCCTGGTATTGTACTATTTATGCGCTTACTGAAAGGAAAAAAAAAAATGCATATGGACATGAACGATGGGGTCAAAAGGAAAACTGTCCAAGGTAAATAAGTGGCATCTACACTCTGATGGGTTTTTGATGTATCGACTGTTGCTTTTCAGTACACTCCAGCGCTTACACTGGCTTTTGCATTTTCCTACCCGAGGCAGGTGCTGTCTGTCTGAGGTTTCTAAATGGCTGCTTGCCTTTCAGCCTTCAGGGACACTGTGAGAGCCAAAGCCTCCTCAAGCTCCCTCTCCAAATCTGTACACAAGTGCAACATCGAATCAAGTTTTAGTCAGAACGTTAAAAAGTAATGCGGTGGTTTACACAGTATCCTGGTTTCTTCTTCACCTGCTAAGTGTGAGCGTAGCCCCTGAAGCTCTGCAGTTAGAGACTCCTGCTCTGCCCCCAAAGCGATCAGCTGGGGGATTTCTTGCTTCATCCTCTCGATCTCTAGGTATATAAAGAGACTGCATTTTTAAACATGAACACAGTACTGCATGTTTAAACATGATAAACTGTTTGAAGCTCTGACCTTTAACTATCCTTCTATATAAGCCAAGACGTTCTGACTAATCAGAATTGAGGATTCAGCACGGCCTATAAAGTGTAAATGAGTATCTGACTTCTAAACATCTAAAGCTCTGTGGAGGGTCACATGACCCGGTGCAGTATACCGAGTGTGAGCAGACAGTTCAATACGAGTTCAGAAGTCAGGTCTGTAACCCTGGAACTGGACATTTACTTCTTGCTGACTCAAAACGAGTTCAATTAGCAGAAGCTGAGCTGTAAACTCCGTAAGGACGTGGATCGATCTACCTGTGGTTAGTGCCTCAGCTTCCTCCTTGGGACTCTGTATTTTAGCTCTGGTCTGACTCTCGAACACGACATCCCTCTTTGTCGAAGGTTATAGTCGCTGTTGAAGGTTCTGATCGCTTTCATAAACTTCACTCTCTCCTCTGCTGCCTCTGTTTATTCGCTCCTATGGGTTTAACAACAGGGACAAACAGAAAAGAAAGCATTATATATATATAAATAATTTTTTTTTAAGTATACTTGGCTTGGCTAAACAAATCAGGGGGAAAAAAATTGTTTTAAATCTGGTCAAAGTTTGACCTCTAGTGGTTTAGGTCTGCTATTACAGTTTATGTATTGATGTATTCATATAAAAACTAAATAATTATGTAATACAAATAAACAAACTACATAATAATAATAATAATAATATGTAAATAACCATGCATACATATGTTTACATAATTCAAAAAATAATAACGACTATTCAGATAAAGTAGGATTACAAAATAAATAAATAGAAATGATCCTAAAAAAATTGTAAGTAATAATAAATATTTAGAAAGTATCTAAAAAGAAAAAGATTATTATTTCTGAAATATTTAAACATTTACATATAAATACTAAAAATATGCAATATGCAGTATTTAAATTACATATGCAATATTTAATATTAAAAACACATTTAAATGTAACCAAATATTTTAATGGCTAATTTTAATGGCTAAGTTTGTGTGTGTGTGTGAGTGAGAGAGAGACAGAGAGAGAGAGAGAGAGAGAGAGAGAGAGTATTCATGTACACAAGTATAGAATCCCTTTAAATATTAATATTTATTTTTTAAAAGTGTCCATTTTATGTACTTTACATGTTTGTCCACCTCGCCCATGCCCTCTAGTTTATTCTACATCACACGGATTTAAATGTATTGAGCACGTCTGGCTCCCATAACAGTGAATATTTAAACACGGTGTCTGATTCCTGGAAAGCGTTCCATTATTGCATTTTTCTTTTGTCTTATGAGACAAAAAAGACAGAGGCAGGTGAGGTAAAAATATTTCATTCACATTTGGTGTGGTACTGTATAAGTGAAATTAGGCACAGTAAGAGTAACCCTGTTTCATGCCTGCTCACGTCACACAACCCCACTGAGGATTATTAGTTTTCTATAACAGCATGTTTACTAATGTTTCATTCCTGACCATTCATGAATATTTATAGTCTACAAAATGAACACAGCATTCATACCATCCTAAAACCCTCAGAAAGAGTTCTTAAGTGTACAAAACATTTGAATTCCATCGCAATTTTCCTCCATCATTAAAATGTCGATTTGAGAACATTGCTCATTTGGGATCTTCGTTATTTTACCTCTGCCTGTATTTGTTTTCCCAACTGCCTCCTTTCCACATTCCTCTCCTGTTTCACGATTTCATATTGGCAAGAAACTGAAATAACTACAGTAATAACTCTGTACGCACCATTTCCCGTCTGAGCCCATTCTGTTGCTCCAACAAGTCCTCTTTCTTCTTTTTCAGTTCTTGTTGTTGCCTCTTGATCAAACTGGGCTGCAGCTTCATTTCAGACTCGAGTCGAGCCTTTACATCACACGCAATTCTGACATTCCACTTGGTTAATCAACACACCTTGTTTAGATTGTTATAATTATTGAGCTTAGCAGGGGCAGCAGTTTTAATATTAAACACTGAAGCAATGCCAATGGTGTGTGCAACTCTGAATCCTATCATTTTCTTTGGAGGTCGATTTGTTTCTGGAGCAATGATTGTCAAGAAGCATACTGCAGTGTTTTTGTTGTTTGTTTTTTTAATCAGGTCAGTCGAGTGTGAAAGAGCTCTTTAGGTAATTGCTCCCATAATTCGAAGAGGGGGAAAAAAATGCACTCTGAAAATAATAGTGGAATCTACTCGATGCCCTTACATAACTTTTCTACTGAAACAAGGAAGATGTTGAACTTGGAGACGTATCTGTCTGACCTCAAAACATCAGTGTTGTATATAATGATCGTAGTCACAAAGGCATTATCTTACATTTTATATAAACACTTGTCATTTATTTGTAGTACACAAGTCCATTTATAAACTACAAACTTGCTCGCATGGATAAACATAAAACAATAGTGTAAACCAACATTAAAACAAGTAATGTTTATCAAATGCAAGCATTTTAAATGTATGGATTAGCTAAAGTGTATGGAGAATGAGTACCCAGGTCCTGAACATGACCATTCATTCATTCATTCATTCATTCATTTATTCATTCTCTATCTTATTCTGTACAGCAGGCGTACTAAATTAAAATTCAAGAAGGTCCGGTCAATAAAACTTTCTTTGAGCTGAGGTCCTAATTTCATGTTTGTGTTAGGATTCAGATCTCTACTGTATATATGCAGTTACTGTTAGTTTATAAAACTAATCAATTTAAAATTTCCATACCATTTCAGTATTATTTATTATTTATTATATTTATTGTCACTTTTCAGTAAGTACGGTAAACATGTGGAAAGTTTAAACTTTGATGGCCATGTATATTTCCTTGCACTTTTATGGAACACAAACAGCAATCTTTAATCAGTTTTTTGTGAATATTTATTTGCACGCTGCTGGGCTCTAAATGAATGCAAAAGATCTCTGCTTGCTCCGTCACACCGGGCTCTCAGTCTGGGTATTTTACACGCCCTTACATCAGACTGCTGTGGATACGTTTGCTGAAACGACTTGTGGTTTATCTCGTACCGGCGCTTCACATTACAGATTTTTATTATCGCCACAGTTTCGGAGCGTATGAGACAAACTGGTTTTAAACTTCCCGCAGGAAGAATAAACATATACTGATCGGTCTGTTCATCTTTGAAGGTTCCGTTTTCATGGTGTACTTTCCTTTTGTTGGAGTAGACCATGCTGTGTAATTTTTTTCCCACAATTTCATCCACATACTCTGTTTATACACAGTAAATAGCATTAATCAGCTCTGCTGAGTGACGCCTATAGCCACTCCTACCTCAAAGGAAAAGCACTAGATTACCGGCATTTTAATTATTCTCATTGATCAGAAAAGCATCCGGATCCAGATAGAACGGTCACTCTGTTCGAATCCGGACCACGGTCCACCATGTAGTGATGCCTGCTGTACAAGGTCACGGGAGACCTAGAGCCTATCCCAGGGGACTCAGGGCAGTGGATGGGGTGCCAATCCATCGTAGGGCACACAAGCACATGCACACTCGAACACTACAATTTAAAGAAAACCAAAGTACTGTACCCAGAGGAAACCCACAATCCACCTGCATGCAAACTCGACACACTCACACACCCTTGACCCCAAAGTTGCGAGATATTTAATTTCTCGAGTGAAGTTTTAAATATGTACTGATACATGAAAATACATTTTGAAGTTTAAAATAAAAGTTGAGTGAAAAATTGAGTTGAATGTATAAAATCTACCAAGCTAATTTATTATTAATACATTTAAATAAACTTGAAATAAAGCATGCACAGTGGCAATAAATGAACACATAAAAAATCCATTTCATTTGAACTTGCTCTACTTTTGCATGGCCAGATACATTTGCATGAGGAAACGCCCACTAATTGCCATCTATGGTAAATATTTTTTAGCTTTTTTTTTTTAGCCTGCTTGTCGTACTGCTTCTTGTGAAAGAGCCTGTGGAAAGCATTAAGATAAGAAATTTGACCAACAGTAAAGTAGAAGTTCTGTTGCATTATTCAAACCAATTATGGCGCATTAGACACTTCTATTTTATCATTTATATAATTCGTGCCACAGTTACAGTACAAAACAAACCCTCGTGTAGAACACATGTCTGTCATGGCGACAAGAGAGCAACCCAGGTTCTCTGAAGGTTTAACCCCGACTAATGTAATCCGGCGGAAACAAGCGATTGATTTTCCTCTGCAGCATCCCATCGATCGTCCTCATCTTTAATGAAGCTCTCCAAATAGATGAACAGTTTCAGTCATAAAATAAATCACCCCTCTTACCAAGATACTGTACATGGAGGTGAGAAATAAACTAGAATCCTGCTGAACCTGCTCTGATCACTGCTTAGCAGTAATGCGACTGATTAGTGAGGCTTGACTATGTAATGAGAGCATTTCAGTATCGTAATGAATGTTGGCTGAAATTCAATAATATGTTTTAAGTAATATTTATAAGATTAACATGCAGTTGACTTGGTGGTTAAATTTTTGTACTGGTTCATAGTAGAGATATTGTTGTCACTACTCATAAGTTCATGATCTTTTCAGATTATACAGCAACACCACTTTAATAATTACAATTTTTACAGAGTAATAATTTTCTTTTTTAAAGGAAAATTTTTTAAGGGAAATTATTTCCTTTTTTTTCAGTTATAGCCTTTTTTTTTAGGTTCATTAAGGAAGCTGAGATCTGAAACATGTCTGAAAGTGAATGAAATGTGAATTATTTTCCAATCCAATCAGGTACTAAGATTAAACATGCAAATATTGTACAGGAGGATACAGATCGTGCACATGCAGGAGTAACAGGACCCCTGGGTACACTTGTGCAATTTCTTTTCTTTTCTTTTAAAGAAGCTTTGCGGAAACTGTGGTAAAATAACTACAAATGGATCCTGAGCATGTACTACTAATGCCCATGCTGTCGAAACTACAAATGTTATGACAGTACTGGGATTGCATTTATTGCCAATGAATAGACTGCATTACACACAAAAATTCATAAGCTAAAGTTGATTTAAAAAAGTTATTTTGAACTCCATCGAACTGAACAAAAAGTGATGAAGTGGACTGACCTTCTCTTCCAATTCAGTACGCGCCTGTTCCAGATTTTCTGTAAAAGACTTTTTTGCCTCAGCCTTGGTAAAGGCTGATTTTACGGAAAGAGAGAAAACTTTATCCAAAGACTATGGGCATGGTGCAAAAAAAGTATTTATGAAATGTATTCAATCTAGGGAAACAAAAAAAACTGAAGGCCAGACTTGGTAGGTAATTTTGGTTAATTTGTATGAAATGTTACAAACTCAAACAATTTTATTAGGCAGGTTTTTTTAACACATTATCTAAAATGTACTGTAGCTGCTGTGTGGATGACTTTATGTTCTGTCAACATCACCAACACCTTATGACATGTATGAGGGGTGTTATTGTTCAGAATAATAGACTTACAGTTATAAGAGACATATAACATATAAAAAAAAACAGCATCTATTCTAAACTTCCCTTTCCCCAATCATCTCAGCTAACTCTGACTGGGGGATCCCGAGGCATTCCCAGGCCAGTGTGGAGATATAGTCTCTCCACCTAGTCCTTGGTCTGCCCTGTGGCCTCCTCCAAGCTGAATGTACCAAGAACACCTCCTGGTGACATCCTTACTAGATGCCCAAACCACCTCAACAGACCCCTTTCCACAGATGACTGAGCTTCTTATCCCATCTCTAAGAGAAAAGCCAGATACGCTTTTGAGGAAACCCATTTCGGCCGTTCGTATTCATGATCTTGTCCTTTCGCCCATGACCGTAGGTGAGGCTAGGATTGAGAGCTTTGCCTTTTGGCTAAACTGTCTTTTTGCCACAATGGTGCGATAAAGCAACTGCCATACCAACCCCGCTGCTCTGATTTTTCGGCTCTAATGTCCCATTACTCCGACTCACTTTCTTCCACTATAGAATTCAAACTGCAACACTAATGCACTTATCCCAGTGTTTCACTAGTGCTTACATACCATTAAAAGTGAAAGTTTTCTCAGTACGCTAGAGCCATAATCGGACTGCCTGCTTCATGTCTGAAACACAGGCCTCACAGGAACTCCTTTAATAGCATTAATAACATGTGGAAATGGCTTAGAGTGATGTCAGGACTAGAGTACGGCAGATGTGGCAATAACTCCCAGACGAGTTCCTGTAATGTGCAAGTGGTGTTGGGGAATGATTGAGTGTATACAGTTGACACAGACAAATGCGTCTCCTCTGAGAGTTGGTGACAAGTTTTGTGCCGATTTTCTAAGATGAGGCGTTTTACAATACACTTCGAGTGTTCTTGTGACTAGAGCGGGCCGGGATCGTCATATATGGATATACGGGCTTCTTTAAAATGTTTGCACCGTTCAGATGTTTTACTGTGGCACATCTGAGCCTCATCACTGTACTGTGCTTGAAGTCTTCTTAATGTCAAACAGTTTTAAACCAACAAAAGATTTCATCAAAAGTCCCAGTTTGACTGGAACAAGTATTGTATTATTCTCACAAATGTCCTTTCCTTAACTTTTTGTTACATTGAAAACGGTTTATGAGCCAAATTCATGATATTTTAAAATAGCATTAACAATAAGAATTTCCCAAAATGTTTGTTATTTTTGAATTCATGAGTTTAATTAGAAAATTTTTTTTTTTTTTTTGGTTGTTTACTCGTGTTGTTTTCTTCATTTAACTATAAAGAAATTACATACAAACTTATTTTCTCAGTTAAATCTCTTTTGGAAGTGTTTCTTCAGTGAATATTGCACAGAAATTATTTGACCCTCGTTGAAAATTAGGATTTTTGGCTGGAATTACTAACTTGCAGCTGTTTGTAATGAATCAGTGAAAAAGAGCAATTTCAAAGCTCAACACAACTAATAAATCACGTGATTTCTTCAAATTCAACACAAATGGCTCTTTTTAATGATTCTGCAGTCTCAGAACAATTCAACCCCCTGAATGCAGAGTTTCATTCTGCACTATATAGTAAGGCGCATACTGAACACTGAAGGTCACCCCAAGATGAAATGTCGGTTCCAATATGCTAAAAAACATAATAAAAAGTCTGTTCAATGGAATGATAAAACAAAACTTGGTGCTGCTTTGCTGCCTGTGAAACTGGAAACCTGCAGCATGCAGAGGGCAAGATGGATTCAATCATGTATGTATCCTTGAAGAAAACGTCAAGCCATCTGTGAGGAAGCTGACCGTTCGGTGTCACTAGACCTTCCAAAAGGACAATGACCCCAAGCATACTTCAAAGACCACCTTCTTCTTCTTTGTCTTTCGGCTGTTCCCTTTTAGGGGTCGCCACAGCGAATCATCTGCCTCCATCTAACCCTCTCCTCTGCATCTTCTTCTCTCACACCAACTAACTTCATGTCCTCTCTCACTGCATCCATAAATCTCCTCTGTGGTCTTCCTCTAGACCTCCTGCCTGGCAGTTCCAACCTCAGCATCCTTCTACCGATATATTCACCATCTCTCCTCT
>JAOVVA010000041.1:2415716-2425857 GCA_028565275.1 Leiocassis micropogon
GAGAACCTCAACATCTTCAGCTCTGCTACCTCCAACTCTGCCTCCTGTCTTTTCTTCAGTGCCACTGTCTCTAAACCGTAGAGCATCGCTGGTCTTACCACTGTCCTGTACACCTTTTCTTTCATTCTCGCTGATACTCTTTCATCACACAACACACCTGACACTTTTTTGCCTGTACCCTGCTTCTTCACCTCCTTTGAACACTCTCTGTTGCTCTGGACCGTTGACCCTAAGTACTTAAAATCCTGCTCAAAGTCCACCAAGGATTGATTTCATATGAAGTCCTGAAGGGTTCTAGAGAGGCCATCACAGTCGCTTGACTTGAATCTAATAAAAACATTTGAAAAAGCAGTTGCAGCACGCAAACGCAGGAATCTTACTGAGCTAGAGGCCACTGCGCATGAGGAATGGACTGAGATCCTTCAGAAAACACTGCCAGAAGCTAGCGACTGGATATACACTGACGATGTTTCTCATCAAGGGCATTTCCAACACATTTCTAAATTGAATATCAGGAATGTATTGGCAAATAGTAATTGTGACGTCTTGCCTGAACTGCTGTAATCTCGCGAGCTCTGCAATTAACGAGATTTCTGCTAGCTAGTCAGCTAACGCACCTTCAAGGAGCCGTCGCATGTTCTCGGATGCTTGTTGGTCAGTCAGTAAAATGTGCTGATACAGGGTATCCAGGCTCATATCATCTGCACCTGAACCTATTCTTTTTTTTAAATAATTTATTGTTTTAATATTTTTTTAAAAATCCGCTAAACTACTTGGTCACAGAAGGAGAATACTTAAACTCAAGGGCTTTTCATATTCTCCACGAGTATAATCTCCACGTGCCCACCTTTTATGTGCACGCGAGGACCACGAACGGTTCTTTTTAGTGAATTAAATGAGTCGACTCATCATTCATTTGACTCACAAACGATTCAACTCTCGTGAACTGCTGAAAAAGCCAGTTAAAAAGTCAGACCTTGATGTGTTATACATCACTCCAAGCCAGTTGCTTTATTAAGAGTAAGCTGAGTGGTATTTGAATAAACAAATAAATAAATCTATGTGAATAAAATAGAGATTTTGTCTGTATATTGGTCAGAACTCTAGCTTTACTTTTCATACATTGGAAGACCCGAAACCACTCACTCACTCACTCACTCATCTTCTATACCGCTTTATGCTGCATTCAGGGTCGCGGGGACCTGGAGCCTATTCCAGGAGGCTTAGGGCACGAGGCGGGGTACACCCTGGACAGGGTGCCAATCCATCACAGGGCAGACCCGAAACCAGTCTTGGAAAATTTGTTGTCTGTCTGTCTGTCTGTTTGTCCAGCCAGAATTTGTCACAGCGTCATGTAAAACTTTTATGGATTTAATGAAATTTTGGCAGTACTTAGATATCTGCCTAATCAAGAAGTGAAGTTATTAGCAGTTATGTGCCAGATAATGTGACAGCATCTAGCGCTTGTCCCTTAAGGCGGGCGTGGTTATATGCTTCACTTAAAAGAACCAATCAACACAGTAGTATAAACAGAGTGTGTGGTATTTGTAAAGTTTAAGCTGCACCATAAGTGAAATCAAAATATTGAATAGAATAGATTTAATAATCTACTTTAAAATAAGCTACTAATGTGCTACTTGATCAATATAAACAAACACCTGCACCAATACTGTAGGTATTAATTAGTAAAGCTAAACTGTATATTTTTACTGGGATATAACAGCGCTGAAGTGGTATAAATGAATTTTAATATACTGGAGTTGATTTAAGAGTCAGTCCTCCGATCAACAGTCACACACTATGATTTTGGGACACCAATAAGCCAAGAAAACCCACCATGCACGGGAAGAATATGCAAACTCCATGCACACAGACCCCTAGGTGGGAATCGAGCCCAGACCCTGGACCCTGGATGTTTCATCAGGAAAAGGGGGAAGTCTGGATTTGTTTTCTGAGAAAGGACAATCTTTCTAAATCTATTTATCTCACCTGATAAAACACATCATTTTTTTTTTCTATTATGCTGTCTAAACTAGCACTTCAGCTGCAGAAATCAGACAACCATGGGATTATTAATGTGCATTGGCTCACAATTTGTTCCTTCACCATATTCTACAAACGTTTTTAAAATAAACAGATCATCAGTGCATAATATGATCCATATCCACACTTTGTCACTCCTTCCAGTTGCAGGCAACATTTCTCAGATGTGCAACGACTATTAAAAGCCCCCAGCTTCTGTGCTGTGTCACAGTCAGCATTCAATAACATCATTCCTGGGCCATTTAGTTCTTCAGTGTTTGTCACATCATTCTTTACTCCTTTCAATTTCCGGAGAATGGTGTTTGATCCGAAGCCACAAGACACATTAAAGTGTGAACACTCACTCACGACCAAGACTTCATCATTATCGACTCAGGTTTTTCATAAAATTCAGACTGATTCCTTTTAGCCATTCTACTTCACTTCCAAGACCTGCTTACTCATCATGACTGTACAATTAAAATAGGATTTTCTTGATGACCGGATCATGCACACACTATCATAAATCATGATCAAAATTGTCACTAAGCTCAAAAGCAAAGGATACAAATCAGTCTGGTCATTAGAGCAGTAAATTTCCTGAGCACTGCTTGACAAAATCTGTAAATAAATATATACTAGCCACTTAAATTTCATTAGGATGGGAGAGAACCACATTGATTTATATGTGCATCAGAACTCGATGGTAGTTCACTGCAGATTTACTATCAATCGACTCGGCGACTTGAAAAATGCTACACCATCAAGGGTAGTTTAATATATATATCTAGATCAATCAATAGCATGTAAATTATGTTCACTATGTTAAAGTCCAATATGTTACATGTGCAAATATGTATTTAACAGAGGAAAGTTATGTAAGTGTTTTGTATTCAGTAGCATACACTGTAATGCTGGCAAAATAAATAACTCCAAATCCATATAGATGCACACTTCATTGGGTATGATAAAAGCACATATTCAAACATTCTGAAAGATGCTATTATATGAAAATATCCAGAGAAATGATGAGATGAGGCAGAGTTTTAATGCAGAATCTGTTAGTCTTTTATTTTTTATATAATGAAACACCACACAATTATCCATTTAGAATCGTATTTCAGTTTGTGGAGCTTCTGTAAAAAGTTCATTTTATTGCATGCACTACAGCAATCATAACGACTCATGTTTTAAAAAAAACAATGGATTCTGAGATGCTTTTCTGCTCAGCATGCTTGTAAAGAGTGTCTTAATTGAGGTACCATAGTGTTCAATCCAATCTGGCTATTCTTCTCAGACTTCTCATGTCAACAAGACGTTTCATCCAGCAGACTTGACACTCACAGGATGTGTTTTTCTTGTTGTTTCCTCTGTTCTGGGTAAACTCTAGAGACTTTACTGTTTCAAAATCCCAGGAGATCAGCAGTTTCTTAAATACTTAAACCAGCCCATCTGGCAGTACAACACTGCGACTGAGTTGCACATTTTTCCCCCATTGTGATGCTTGATGTAAACTTTAATGGGAGCTTTTCACCTGTATCTGCATGATTTTATGCCACATCATTGACTGATTGGATATATGCATGTATTAGCTACTCAGTCTTTCCACTGATCCAGTATGTGCACTACATAGGGTGTGGAATAATATACAGTGCGGTATACTGTACATGCAATAGAGTGTTAGTAAGCAGCATTTGTGATTCAGCCGTTCTCTCTCCCTATACTCTAAATGATTTATTTGGCTGAATCCCAAATGGCTCCTTATTTTATCCAGACGTGTATTTGTAGGGCACTTTATGTTCAGCCAGGCAGCATTTGACATTCAGCCAGAGTGAGCTAGACGCCTACACCAATAGATGGCAATCTCCACCAGCTTAATCCTATAATTCGTGAGTGGACAAAAAGCTCATATCTTTTTTTTTTCTTTTTCTGCTGCTAAAATTGAGTCAGACAAATTACCCAAATGCAGAAAACCAAATAATTTACAAGGAAAAATGCACACATTACATTTTAATTACGTGTACATACACGCAGTAATGCTTCGGTTCAGGTTTAAAAAAAGGTCAATTTATAAGGACAGACTTTTTCTTTCTTGAATAGTGTACTTGAGGGTAACTCAAGGCTCCATCCACATGCAGATCCTGACACCTACATGGTACCATTACCTGCAGCCTGTTGTATGCACCGTAGCTGTAGATGCTCTCCACTCTGATGCAGAGCTTCAGTAGTCCTGAGCTACTCATGTTTTCAATGTAGACAACACTGCCTACATTCGTGAGAAATGCCTGTGACATGTGCACATGCACTGTTACATTCAGCGAGGAACTCTTGTGAAATACCTGCACAAACACACAAAACCACAAACAAATAAATCCCAAAAACTGCTATACATATACAGATAATCTGGGATGCTTTTTGTCTAAAAGGTATTATCAGGCCAAACTGATATCCATGATGCCGCCCACTAAAATCAGACCATGAGCAGTTTGAATTTCAGTCTAGGAATAGAAAATGACCTCAGAAGAACTGACATCATGATTTTCTCATCTAGGAGATAATGGAACGACTAATCTCAAAACCTGTAAGCACTGATTGTGTTAATCCTTGTCGAATGTAGCAATGTTCTTCTCATGTTTGGTGGGGTTTCTCCGGGTACTCCGGTTTCCTCCCACAGTCATACAGATATGCAGATTAGGCTAATTGTCATTCTCAGATTGCCCGTAGTGTGTGAATGACTGTGTTAATGTTGACTGGAGGTCCTAAAATGTGAATCAATAAATGTTATAAAAATGTGATTAAATACATTGGTCACTATTGGCCTCCACAGTCTCTAGGTGGACTACAGAGGGTCCTAGATAGATGGAATGTAGTCATGTAGAACAATATGGCAATCATATTTCAACAGTAACACTCACTCATTCACTCACTCATTGTCTATACAGCTTTATCCTGTGTACAGGGTTGCAGGGGACCAGGACCCTATCCAAGGAGACTTGGAGCACAAGGCAGGATACAGCCTGGTCAGGGTGCCAATCCATTGCAGGGCACACACACATACGCTCATTTACACACTAAGGGCACGAACCTGGACCCTGGAGGTGCAAGGCGACCTTGGTAAACACTAAGCCACCGTGCCACCACTCAACAGTAACAAATGCTGTGAAACATCAATGAAAAATTATTTTATCTATTTTAGGTTTTTTAAATACATTTTGTGAATATCATGGATCTTTAAAGTGATTTAGAGGCATTTTTGGAGGTCTTAACATGCTTAAAAAGTAAAAGAAATAAAATAAATCAGCACATGGGTTGTTGCTATTAGGACGCTTGAGTGGCTGGACCCTGGGCCATCACATTGGTTTTTGCTGCATAGCAAAAATTTCATGTACTCCTCCTAGGGTATTTATACGATTGCCACCAAACTGGGCCAATGTGATCTCAAAACATTGATGATGCAGAATTGCAAAGTGATTTTTCATATCTCAAATAGGTCAGTGACAATGCCTTAAACGTATGCCAAAAGGTGTTATTGAGCGACATCATATTGTGATCCATTTTTTCCAGCATCCAGAGCATTTTTTTGGAGGTCTTAACATAAAATTTGCCCTTATTCAAAAATTATGGCATAATGGTGTTGATACGATTTTTAGTATGTCCCCTTTAAATGCATGCGCCCGGGCAGGGATGGTACAGGTGCTTGGGCCCAATCATTGTTGCTTTGCAACTGTACTGTCAAGTTCTTCTGTTCACTTTAATTATTCTCTTCATCTTTTTGCCTTGTTGTTGTTGTCCTAGTTCTTATTATTCTTTCAATAATAATAATAATAATAATAATAATAATAATAATAAAAAGGGGTTTTCCGCATAATTGACGTGCTCAGTATCTCGTTTTGGGGATAAAATGAAGTCAAACCTCTACTGAGTCGAATCGCAACGTGCGTAAACAGAAAAAAAAAAAGGCGGAGGGGAAAAAAAAATCCGCCGAGAGCGAAGCGGAGAAGCGCGCGCTCCCGTTTCGTGCCACACCGCGCGCGCTCTGCCGCGTGCTACCGACCACTCCGGAGTTTTCCTTTTTGTTCTTTCTTTTTCTTTTTCGAGACCTGGGAAAGCGATCCGCGGGTCTTTTTATATACCTCCCGCACGTGCATGCACGAGCGCCGCGAGACCATCCCGTCCCGGAGCGTCCCGATCCCGGGGGCTTTTTTTTTTTTTAAAAAGGGAATCTTACAATCAATTATTAATAACAATAATAATAACATCACTCCTGCTCTTTCAGTACTTTTTTTCTTACTTGTTCAAGAGGAGCGTGTGTGTGTGTGAGAAGTGAGCAGAGATGCTCTGACGGGTTTGTAATCAGTGAGCTTCTTTACACTTACACACACACACACACACACACAAGGACGACTGCGCGCGCTTGGAAACGCAACTCGGACCCGCGATGATCCTCTCCACGGTTTGCGTTCTCTTTCCTCTGCTGGGTGAGTTGCGCCTTTTCCCATCACATGTATTGCAAAATCTAAAAACTTTTTTTCTTTAAAAATTACTTATTTTATATTATTTTATTTTATTCAACTTAAAATACGAATCTCTCATCTTTCCCCTCATGCAGACCATATTTCCCTACATGCATGACACAGTATAAGATAGTTAAATGGAACCTAAAGTTAAAGATTAAAGATTCCTTCTGTAATACCAGCAAGATTTAGACAAACTCTTTGAAAATAAACCCCTATATAAGTCATTACAACATTGCTTGTTTTCCAAGACTCTCAACTCAACCTCACTCTTTTTTTTTCCGCTGCAGCCTGAAAAACATAAATAATCATCTATGCGTGTGGTTCAATCTTTAAAGCAGTATGCATGTGATTTACAGACCATATTTACATGCATGCATGGCACTGCGTTAAACTATAACCTGAAGTTAAAGATTAAAGATTACTTTTATAATACCAGTAAGTCTAAAAAAAAAAAAAAAAAAAACAGTATCTTTGAAAATAAACCATATGTCCACACTCCCAAGACAACCTCACTTTGTTAGGCTCTTTTTTCGCCTGCAGCCTGAACAAGAGAAATAATAATTTATGTATGTGTATGATTCAATCTTCAAAGCAGTATGCATGTGTTTCATCCTCTCCACATAAGTCTCAAGAATATGGCTGAGAACTTACTTTAAAAAACAAAACCTCCAGAGAAGGATCATTATATATTCTGCTGAATTAGAATTTAATTAAATTAATTTTTTTAAGTCGTAAATGGTGGAGTTATAAATAACATGTTTCCACTCGCAGACGTCCTGCTGTCTGCGGAAAAGTCCGTGTTTGCTGCAGCGAGCCGGATGGACTGCGTCGGAGCCAGCGAGCTGTGCTTAAAGGAGCCCGGCTGCAGCACCAAGTATCGGACTATGAGGCAGTGCATAACGGGGCAAGAGGGCAACATCAGTGTCGAGGGGAGGGACGAGTGCCGCAGCGCTCTGGAGGCGCTTAAGCAGAGCCCGCTGTACAACTGCAGGTGCAAAAGAGGCATGAAGAAGGAGAAGAACTGCCTACGCATCTACTGGGGACTCTATCAACATTTAAAAGGTGCGCACATCAACACAGATCACTCTAACTTCATTACAGATACTTACAGACCAATATATAGGGAATGATAAAGCACCATATATGACAATATATCATTACGTTATGATAACAATATTATCATTCCGGTAACATTAGAGCACTACAGATTACATATTAAAGATCACTACAGAGCACAAACAAGTTATTATAGATCCATATCGAACACTATAGACACTAAAGGTCAAAAGAGATTACTGTAGATCATTTGACTATGCTTTATGTCATTGCAGATCACTAAAGAGCCTAAAAGATCACTACAGATCACACTAAATCACCATAGATAACAATACAGTAGATCACTATGGGGGGATACATATCACTATAGATCACAATTGATCACTACAGATAAGGTAATGATAGAGCACCGTATCATTATGGATCACCACAGACTGCTATAGATCACCTGTGATTCATTATAGAGCCCTATAGAGCACACTAGACCGCTGTAGATAATTCTAGTTCACTATATATCATAGTACAGTATATTATTCTGGATCACTATAGAGCACAGCACATCACAATATTTAATTACATTTTAATGTAGATCACAACGGATCACTATAGATTACACATGGCATCACATACTGTACCGAGCATGATGGATCATTCAAGGTCAGGCTACTGTAGATCACTTCAGACAAGAGCAGTACAGGTCACTGTGTATCACTATAGATCTAAAGTGATCACACTAGATCACTGTAGACCACTACAAAGTTTTGACATTATTGTTTTAATTAGTTTTATGATCCTTCTAATATGGTCCATTTCAGACTGCAGACAGGAAATGTAGGGTAGTAAATTGTGCCTTTTCTTCTTGGCATTCTCCAGAGTACACCTTTTTGTACCTACAGTATTGTAGTGTATTGTAGTGTACGTTTTTTAAGGTTTCTAGGTTATAGATTCATGCCAGTGTACAGAAATAAACACGCACATTGCTGTTCATGAAGTAAAACAGATCATGTTTAATTGTGTTAATTTTCTTTCAATGAGCAAAGTTGATTTTAATTCCAGACATGATGAGAGTGATCATTTTTTAATTAATTAATTTAGGAAATCACAGTGACACGTCTGGGTTATATCCTGGGCGCGCTCACACACACACACCTACACACACACACACACACACACACACACAGTCCTCAGGAAAATGTGAGCTATAGTTTATCACGTGAGATGTCGTTTGATCTCTC
The DNA here is from genome assembly GCA_028565275.1 of Leiocassis micropogon. NCBI lineage: Eukaryota > Metazoa > Chordata > Actinopteri > Siluriformes > Bagridae > Leiocassis > Leiocassis micropogon. The sequence goes on from JAOVVA010000041.1 coordinate 2,424,547, forward strand.
AGCCTCTTCCGCCACTGACCAATATGCTCAACCAGGCGGAAACTGAAATAACAGCCTAAAGCAGTTCTGTAGAAAACAAGCAAACCACAAATAAACATGGCAATTCAAGTCACAGAACTTCAAACACAGCGTTGTGTGTTTAATTCTCGCTTCTGTTTGTTCAACAGGAAATGATCTACTGGAGGAATCTCCTTACGAGCCCGTGACAAGCCGTGGATCAGATATATTTCGACTGGCCCCTATGTTTTCAGGTAGAACTGGCTGATTTTGCTCACTACAGTGCAAAGCTGTTTTAGAGACTGATCCTGACTGGGACTTGAAAATGATTATCAGGCATTCTTGTTTCCTGTCTCTTGCTTTGCAACTTCCTTTTCTGTGACTGCATGCTGTGGAACGCTGCATGAGGAGATTTTGGACTGGGGTTTATTTCACGGGTACTTCATTACTAACGATGTGGAATGCTGGAGCCTGTGTGTGTGTGTGTGTGTGTGCTGTTTCTGATGTTGCTATTCACGATCAGCCTCTGGGTGGCAATGGTGCTCTCTGTTTCACAAACGAATGAGCGGCGTAGCAGATGGTGGAAGCATAAGGGTTCACGGAACCGAGTGAAGTCAAACGTTTCCAGTTGCTCATCTCAAGTAGACTGAATGTTACACTTTAGTCAGAGAGACTGGTGCGATATAAAGTTTCAAACTCTCTAAGTCTTAAAGAGAGTGGTGTATTTAAGGAGTGTGACCTGAAATTTCTGGAAAATATCATCTGCCTTGTGTCAGACATGAGCTAGATTGTTGTACACAGCAATTCACAGAATCCTGGACATCTAAAGACATGTATATTGTGTGTGTGTGTGTGTGAGTATTTGCTGTTTGTTTTATTAGGGCCACAAGGAATCCTGGCGTTATGAATAGAGTTGTACGATTTAATTGGTTATGCAAGGTAATCGATCTTTTGATGGTCGATTTGATTCGTTGATTTGATGGGCCAGTTTTTGATTCGGAATCAAGTCACACTTTTTAAAACTGTTTAGGTAAACTTCCAAATGTTAAATGGTCTAAAATTGGTGAATTCCTTAAAAGTATACCACAGCTGTTGCAGAAAATACTCTTGTTTTGTGGGAGTATCATTTCTTCCTCTCTTTTTCTTTTCTTTTTTTCTTTAGCTGTGTTCCATTCGGCGAAGTGGATTACACAAGGTGTTTAGCCATCTTAAATACAGTGTACTGTAGGGAGCAAGTAAACAATGCTGCATCACTTCGTAGGAAGCAGACATGCAGAATTTCCCGTCAGTCAGTGCACCTCGCAAGAGCATGGA